>PVJH01008022.1:0-88275 GCA_004026705.1 Nesogale talazaci | reverse complement strand
CATTTTGTTAGATATCACCCCCACCCCCTTTCCTGATTTTTTCTTTGTTCTCTACCTTCAAAGTTGAGTTCATTTTAGGAATATTATTCCTTTGTTAGTATTATTAATTTTTGGATAATTTTTATTACCAAATCATTTAGATTTCCTTTGACAATTGAATGTTCTCATATCTACACCAACCATCTCCATTTTATTTTTATGTTATTGTCAATTTCAAATGTCTCCCATCTCATTATAAATTTATTTTATTATTATATATTCAGGGTTGTTTAGTGTCAACATTTTGGATTGTTGGGCTGGGGTGATGCTTTCTTTCAAGAGAACCCCCTTTAACATTTGTTGCAGAACTAGTCTGGTGGTCCCAAATTTCCTTAATTTCTATTTGTTGGAGAAATCCAAATTTCGCTTTCACTTTTGAATGATAATTTTGCTGGGTAAATAAATTCTGGTTGTTAGTTATTTTGTTTCAAGGCTTGGTATATGCCATTCTATTACCGTCCTGTCTGCATAGTCACTGGTGAGAAAACAGCACGCAATCTTATCGATGCTTCTTTGTAAGTGGAATTTCCCTTATCTCATGCTGCTCTCAAAAATCTTTCTCTTTGTACCTGTAAGTTCGATTATGATATGTCTTGGGGTGTTTCTCTTTGGTTTTAATCTATGTGGGTCTCATTGGACATGCCATCTTCCAGATTTGAGAAATTTTCTATGATTGTTGTATCTTCTAGACTTCATTTCCGTGCTCCCTTTTCAGGAATTCCTATTATGCATATATTTTTTCTCTTCATTTTTGTCCCACAGAGACCTCATGCCCTGTTCATTTTTTTCACAATTGGTCTTCAAACTGAGTAATCTCAGTTTTTTTCTTCTAGTTCACTGATTCTTCCTTCCATAGATTCCATTTTACTTCTGCATTTTTCTAAGGAGTTTTTAATTTCTGTTATTATATTATTAAACTTTGGAATTTCTAGTTGCTTTTCATTTAAGGTTTCCATCCCATTACTAAATTTCTTGTTTTGTTTTTCTATAGTAATTCCCCCTTGGTTTTTTTTTTTTTTTATCGTACAATATTAGCTTTTGGGTGAACTTATCAAGAATTTCATAGCAATAAGTACCTCAAATGTTAGATCTAACTTATACTGATGAATAAAAGAAAATATCTGCTGCCCTGAAGATTCACAAACATCCACATCTTTCACAATTCCTTCCAAAACTTTCTATTCATCTTTCTGCTTACCAGGGTTAAGGGATGAGAACACTTGCTGGCATTGTGGCTGAGACTCCAAACTGAAAAGAACCTACATATGCCTTCTCTTGATCTCTGCTGCCCCCAAGGCCGGCCCCAGTGGCCCAGATTTAGAGAACCTGTATGACACTGGGGTGCCTCTGGTTTGAGGCATCCCATCCATGCCTGGTACTAGCTGACGGCTGTTGCCGAGGTTGCAGCCATCCCCAAGCCTCAGCCTTGGCCTCAGGGTGTTCATTCCATCCCTAGTCTCCAGAGCATCATAGACCTTGAGGGAAGAATTGAAAACTGAGCAGGGACACACTGAGCTTGCAGAGCAATCTTCACTAAGCAACTGAGACAGATGCAGAACTGAGTAAATTCAAATGCCCGTTTTAAAAATTGTTACTTTAGGTCAAAGTTGCATAGGATTATTGAGAGAAAATAAAACAAAATGCATCATTGCTCATAACTTAATTGAGAACATGTATGAAATGCCTCAACTCCTTGTGTGTCATTTTGTCTTTATGTAGCTTCCTTGTTGCTATGCTGTTGGAAACAATGGGACAGGCTTAGCTTCTCATACCAGCAGGAACAACGGTAATAGACTGGTTTTAGTGAAGCTTCTAGTTTCAGGCAGAATAGGAAGAACAGCCTTGCTACCCACTTATGAAAATTAGCCAGTGAAAGCTTTATGTATCAAAATCAAATATTGTCTGGTTGGTGCTGGAAGATGAACGCCCTAGGTTGAAAAGTACACAAAATATGCAGTGGCCAGACAATGAATATAGAGATGATATAGAAGAGGGCATTTTTCTTCTGTGCATGGGGTCACTATGAATTATAGCCCACTATGGGCAAATATCATGATGTGCACTTGTACTTAATTCTGTAATGCTCCTGAAAAATTTAAATGAACTTAAACCAGCAAAAATAAAACAGTAATAAAAGTAAGATTACACAATTCATTATTCTTTACTATTTATTTAATGAGTACATTTTATTACAGATATTAATTATATATTCTAACTTTTTCTAAATTATGCTCACATAACAAAGTCTAGCTATTTGGTCACATAGTCCATATATTAAACTCATGTAAACACCTCTGGAAGAGTTATTTTAACCAATAACAATACACTTGTATATAAATGCTAAATATGGGTTTTGCCTTAAAATATAGTTAACAAAGTTAGCTACAGAAAATCAAAATATATTCTTTTTTATTTTAATAAACAGTTTTATTAGGGGCTCTACCAGCTCATATAACAATACCTACAGTAGTCCATTGTATGAAGCTTTGTTAACATCAAGTTTTTAAGACCACACACACTAGCTCTTTTTTTTCCCATGATGATAAATGCATTTCATCATTTATTTAGATGTTTAAGCTCTCGCAACTAGGTTTTTACAAGCTGGTAAACACTGACAAATTATTTCTCTCACAAAACTATAACTACACATTCGCAGACAGTATAAATATATGGTTGAACTAACATTAATACACATCACTATTTTATCAATTACATAATAAAACAAATTATTAAGTATTCAAATATTAAGTTACACAGCTCAAAAGGCATATCAAAAGTAGACTCTGCTCAATTCACTAGCAGAAACCCATTTTTTTTGCAAGAGGTTGAAAAGGGAGAGGATCACACTTCAAACAAAAAGTTGGTAAACAGCTTCCAATTGGTATGAAAAGAAGGCAATTCCAGAATTTTTATAATTAAGAATTGTTTGAGCTACAATGAAGCATCTCTACCTTTTAAAAAATGCTTAGTAAATTTAAGAGCATATTCTACATGTTCTCCACAAGACAAAGGCGACATTTTACTAAAAATATTTAATAGCCCCTCCCATCCCATTCTTTTGTCAAGCCCGTCCTCTGTCAGATTGCACCCAAAGTGGGAACATTAAATTAACTGTAAGGCTTTACAGACATGTGCTTCGATACAATGTAGTTTGTTTTTAAAATGAGGGTTTTCCATATAAACACAAAATGACAGTAAAGACATTAATGACTCTGTAAGAAGACTTGATAACAATAAAAAAAATGGTTGTGCAAACCTGATGAATCTGGGAGATGTAAACAGAAAGTGAAGCTACAAATGACCACTGTCAGTCGTACTTTCAGTGTTTGAAATGAGTGAAGGAAAACACCACACAAAAGGTCATCTGGGATTTTTTTTGCTGTTCTTTATGATCCTAAAAATACACAAATATTGGGTTGGGTATTTTGGCACCTAATCTCACTAAGTTTCTTATGTGCTAATAAGATTCTGGCAAGGGAATTGATTTAAAACAATATTGCATGATTTTCAAGACAGGTCAATTGGTACAAATGATAAGTACATTTTAAATACTGAACAGGAAGACACCTTTGCCAAGTGTCCAGATAACCCAAACCTGGAGATTGGAAATTCTGTGATAGATGTAGCCTGGTAAACTGCTTTCAATACTTCTAATGGAAGATTTGTAAAACTTATTAACCAAACTAACATGTTGGTAAATATAAATGATAAATTAGGTCCCATCTCAAGTTCCACTTGTAAAACAATAGCACCAGGCACCCATTTATTGGGTGCAACAGTTGTTTCTATGACCATTGGAGTCTTTGAAGCACAGCCGCATTTTAGGGCAATGCTTCTCCAAATACAAAAGTCGGTTGCTATTAAAAGCTCCACGATGCTTTTGTCTTATGAACTGTACTGTGTCTTTATATTTCATTCCACCTTCAATTAATGCTGGGGCAACAAGCACGGGAGCTCTCCCAAGTCCTGCAACACAATGAACAGCAATACAACAACCAGCTTCTTCACAAAAGTTAATTTTTACAAGACTTAAACAGTCATCAACAATTTGGTTAGATGGAGGCACACCATCATCCAAAGGCCAATCAGGAACCTGAATGCCTTCCTTTTCCACGAGATAAGCGTCATAAGTTGCTTCACATACTCTTACCATTGTGTAACTCCATCCTTCTTAAGTTCCTTGATAAATTTATTTAAGGTCGCATTGGTTGGGTTGTGTGTAATAAGTAATCTCCTGTTCTTGTGTGTGACTTCCACAGGAGCTGGGCAGTTCATTCGAGCCATGTTAATTTAATTAAAAAAAAAACACTCAATAGGGCTATGAAAGAACTCCTAAAAAGTGAATACCCCACCCAGGTGAGAACTCTTGGAAATTGCTCTGTGAATGGATTTCAAGTCAACACTTCTGTGTCCACGTTCTCCGCTCTTATGGGGGCTTCTTGGCGGAGTAGCGATGAATTTCTACAATTCCTTGTCTGCATAGAGGTCGTGCTGTACCTGGCAGTCATTTCTACCTCCCTTCAGAAACTCCATAAATGTGTGACCAAGAACACCACAGAACTGAGGAATATGTTTACTCATTGAAGATTGCGGTCTCTTCGTACAGCCGATCCCCAGGCGGCGGCGACACAGGCGGTGGCTGCGGCGGCAGGACGGAGGTGGCGGCGGTGCAGGCGGCTGTTGCAGGCTGCGGCGGGGGCACCAGGCTGTACCACGCAGTCACACTATCTCTTTTGACAGGCAGGCAACCTCAGTTTCCTTCACCACATTTGCTTAGGAACCCATTTTGTCTTCAGTGATGGTCTTGTATGGCAGCCATATGATGTAAGGGCATTTGTAGAGGTATAAATATATATGCAACCCATGTAAAAAAGAGGAGGTGGCTAGAGGGAGGACAGAGGGGTAACCCACCCCTGGGGAGGAGATTGTTTTTGTCTCCACAGGAAAGGGAGAGAGGAACCAAGCTTCAACTTGATTTCAGACGCCAAGTCTTGAAGGCAACATACCGACATGAAGCAGCAAACTAAAAAAGAACTCTGTGGGGTCAGCCCCAACCCCCTCCCCACGAGAATGCACGAGACAAACATATTCTTCTGTTCAACCGAGACATCTTGTTGTGCTAACCTTACATTTCTACATCCAATTTCTTACTCAAATCCTTGCATGTCTAATAGGTATTTTAAGCATAGGAACAATGCTGGGTATTTAAAAGTGTCGAATAATGTATACTGAAGTGTCAAGGAATCGATTCAGACTCACAGGGGACTTTTGGGACTAGGATAACTCTCCCTGTGGGTTTCCGAGACGGTGGTTCTTTATTGGAGCAGAAAGTCTTTTTTTTTTTCTTCCCACAGATAGCCTACTGGTTTCCAACCCTTGACCTTTCAGTTGGCAACTCAATGTTTGACCCTCTCTGAGACCGAAGGGTTTTTTTTTTATTTACATAATAGAATATGTACCCTGATGAATTACAACTTGTATTTCCCAGCAAGATTCATAAAGAAAACATTTCCATTAGATTGAAAAATTTCTCTTAGCCTCTTTCCACTCAATGCTAATACTCCTCCAGAAGTAATCACTGTTCTGATTTCTATCACCATTGATTAGTTTTGTCTGTTACTGAACTTTATGTAAATTCTGCCGGGCTTTTTCTCTCAACATAGTGTCCTTGAGGTTCTTTCACCATATTGTGTCTGACAGTGTTATAAAAACTAGTTCACATCCGTTGTTGGTTCTGTTTTTGTTGATGTGCATACTTCTGTATAAATGTATCATGATGTATAATATATAGGCGAAAAGCGAAAGCATTCCCACATATTTATTAAACTCAGACAATAAATCAAAAAGGGTAACTAGTAGAACTCTGTAATCATTTTTCAATTATATCAACTAATTCATTATGTAATTTTGGGGAATGAAAAGCCCTCACATAACATTAGAATGCAATTTAATGCATAGCACTTCAACTTACCTACAGCTTTTCAGAATCCCACAGAGGGAAAAATAAATCCAAATGTCACGGTATTTTATGTAGTGTATTTCTTGATGATAACTCCTAATCTCTTAAGTATAGATAATAAAGCTGCTGATTTCTGATAATATTGTATAAGTTTAGAAACTTTTTATATTATTCCAGGCATCATTATCAAAAGCTTAGAAAGCACTAGCACTGTCCTTTTCCACAGTTCTGTCCTGTGAGAACTTGTCATGAGCTGGAGGCTACGTGACAGGGAGTGTAAATAAACCTGCCTGGAATAAATTTCCAGACCCAGTAGTGCCTGTGCTTCACGGTCACTGGTGCCCCAACTTTGCCATTCCTTTGTCTCTTGTCTGTAAGTTTTCTGATTGCAAATTGTACCCTCCTAGCTTGTAAAAGAGATGGATTCATCAATCTTATAGATAACGAGTCTGGATTATCTCCTTGAAGCAAATTTCTAGTATTATTACGATGGCAATGGGCAGAGGCTCTTTTAAGTTTCTGTATATATTTTTTAAGTTGTCCTTGTAAAATTTGTATCGTTTCTATATTCCTCTCAACAGCAAGATAAGGCTGCCTGCTTCATAAAGACTTATAGTTCCAGAAATCATATCTGGAGTTACTCTGAGTTGTAATCTACTCAACAGTAAAGGGTTTGGCTTTTGGTTAGTCACCAGTTAATCACCAAACACTTCCCAAATCTGCATGTTAGTCATCCATCTAATACTCTGCAGTTATGAGAAGAGGTAAGTTTACATCTTTGTTTTCCTTTGTATTTCTTTAGCAAGTTGAATATCCAGTATATTTACACATAAAATATATGTCTTATTGGGGCTGTGCCTAAGAGCTTAGTTTATGGCAGAAAATGAGCACATGAAATGCTTTGTCTATGGCAATGCATCTCATAATTATTGAAATATCAGCTGAGCCCTGGTGATGTAGTGGTTGTGCGCGGGACTGCGGCCCACTGGGATGGAGGTTCAATTCCAGCAGCGGCTCCACAGGAGCAAAGGCTGGGCCTCCTACTCCCACCACCAGAGGGCAGTGATGCTCCAAAAACAAAAAAACAAAACAAAACAAATTACTGAATTACCTTTTTAGGTAAAAGTTGCTAAAGTAGATAATATTTTCTTTTATTATATCAGTTCTAAATCAATGCTTTCTTGTGTATGAAATAATGCATGGAATGCTCCCATTGAGTGATTTGTGAGTGAAGCAGGTGTTCCATGACTTAAGTTACATCTCTTTTTAAAGATTTTAAACTTTATTCTGATTATGTGACACAAACAACAAACTCACTGCTATATACTCACTTGCATATCTGGCTTTAGGACTCAGTATCTTTTAACAAGGTTTCTATTAAAGTTTCCTTCTAAGTTTTCTTTAAAGAATATCCTTTGTTCCTATTCCCACCACCGGAGAGCAGTGATGCCCCCCCCCCCAAAAAAAAAGAATATCCTTTGCATATGTGTTTAAAAGATTCCTAATTCTAATAAATGATGACTTTAATTTTAAGGCACTAAGATGTGCTAAAAAGATACTAAGAACTTTCCTGGCTATCGTTGTTATTGCTATTGTTTTCTTAGATAATTTTAATGTCCACAATAAAATTTTCTCTTTCCTTTACTGTTTTTAATTTTTATATCATGGGAGGTGGGATTCATTTTATTTGTACTACCTGACTTATTCTTCTGATAGCTGTTTTATTATTTTATTATTATTGCTCTATTATTTTCCAATGACATTTGATTGTGTGGATTATAACAAATTATGGACAACCTTGAGGAGAATAGCGCTTTCAGAACATTTCAACCCACTCATTATGAACCTGCACACTGACAAAGCAGAAGTTGTGTGAACAAAACAAAGGCATACTGCATGGTTTAAAGTCAAGAAAGAAGTTCATCAGGGTTGTATCCAGTAGTGGGATTCAAATAATTTAACAATTTGTTTGCTGCCCTAATGAATGTTTTATATATTACAAATTATATTACAAATAGTAGTTCATAGTTAACATTTAAATAATAACAATAAAACTTGATTATATTATAAGAAAAGTTTTAAAATATTAAATAATATGTGACAAAACCAATAAAACTATTATTTAAGACATTTCTATAATGATTCTTGATTAGTATTCTGACTCACAGTATTCATCACTTTTATCCAAGAATCATGAGATGTGTGTGTTATAAATTCTAGCTTCATTCAAAAATTATGAACTGGAGGAAGATAAAATAAGATTGGCCTATCTGTATGGCCCTGAGGAATTGAAATGATAACTGACAATAAGTTAGTAGAATGCCTCAAGCAATTACAATTAACAAGAAAACAGAGTGGAGACAGGTTTCATTGAAGATGGGACCTAGGGATTATCAAATTATAAATGCACAGTGTGTTAGTTGACCCAGCAATTGAATGGCTCTATCAGGCCAAGTCTCCTGGGAAAGAACAGATAAATGGCTCCAGCTCAAATTCAATGATGGGTTACCAGGACAGGGTAGCAGCAATGCACATAGGTAATTATAAATGAGACCCTTATTTCACATAACAATTTTTAAGTCATTACTTATGCTTATTATTATATATGTACTTTAGAATCCCTTCATCAATTATCCACTTCTCCTTCAAAGATCTGATATGACTGCCAGAAATGGGTAGGGTAAATGTTAGTAGCAAATGAATTCCAAACCTCAGTGGGTTAGCACAACACAAGCTTATCTGTCATTCAGTTTCTATGCCAACATGGCTTGGTTGGAGTGGTGGTGGGGATGCGGGGGGTGGGGTGCTTTATAAATCTTTGGTTGACTTACTTAGCTCAGGTTCACTGAAGTACTAACACATTAAAGGATGGGTTATCTAGGATATGTGGTCTTCTCACCTCACTAGTCACTAGAGCAGGAGATAGCAATATGAACTATAAAAAGACCCTTTGTTGCAAGCTGAATTTGTTATAGACGTAAATATTTCTTGCTAGTTTCACAACAGGAATTTATTTTTTGGCTTTTTAAATATTTCTGGTGGTCTTTATTTTCATTTCCATTGTTTGCATTTTTATCTCTTTATTGTGATTATTTTATACTTACCACTTTATTTTTTTTAATTTTACTGTTTCTGTCGGGTTTTCCAGTTTGTGAATCACAGAAGGAGTAGACACTTAGAAATAATAACTGACACAGGGCTTTGTAGGGGTTGTAGATGTAGGGGGTAGGAGAAAGGGAGGGTGAGGGAATTGGGGAGCAAACAATATGTGCATGAGTGGGAAGGAATCACTAGAACTGATTGTGATTGCACATTTCATTTTTTAAAAATCATTGGGGGCTCATACACCTCTAATCACCATCCATCCACCCATCCATTATATGTCAAGCACATTTGTACACCTGTTGCCCTCCTCATTCTTAAAGCGTTTGCTCTCTATTTAAGCCCTTGGCATTGGCTCCTCATTTTTTCCCATCTTTCATTAATCCCTCCCATAAACACTAATAATCTATAACTTACTATTATTTTGTCATATCTTACACTGTCTCCCCTTACCCCCTTCCCTGTTATTTGTACCCCAGGGAAGAGGTTATATGTAGATCCTTATAACTGGTTCCTTCCTTCTACCCCACCATCCCTCCTCCCTCCCAGTATCCCCACTATAACCACTGGTCCGGAAGGGATCATCTCTCCTATTTCTGGTTCCTATGTGTACCCATGTACATCCTCTGCTCTAGCCAGATTTGTAAGGTAGAATTGGGATCATGATAAGGGGGACGAGGAAGCAATGAAGAACTAGATGAAAGTTGTATACTCCATCATTCTTACACTGTACCTTAACTGGTTTGTCTCCTCCCTACAACCCCTTTGAAAGATGAAGTCCATGACCTACAGATGGTCTTTAGGTCTCCAACCTATACTCCCCCTCATTTACAATGATATAAATTTTAGTTCTTTGATGCCTGACATCTATCCCTTTAACACCTTGTGGTCTCACAGGCTGATGTGCTTCTTCCATGTGGGCATTGTTGGTTCTGAGTAGATGGCCACTTGTTTACCCTCAAGTCTTTAAAATACTATATCTTTTGATAGTTGGGCACCATCAACTTTATTCACCACATTTGCTTATTCAAACATTTGCCTTCAGGGATTGTGTCAGAAATGTGAGCATCATGGAATGCCAATTTAATAGAACAAAGTGTTCTTGCATTGAGGAAGTACTTGAGTGGAGGCCCAATGTCCATCTTCTGCCTTGATACTGAACTTATAAATATTTGCACATAGATATATTTCCCCATCATTATATGTAAATATATTTACCTCTGCATATACAATTCATCTGAAAAGCAATTTAACCATTTAACCATGGAGGGAGTAGAAAATGCTCCAAAATTTATTGTAGTTATAATTATACAATACTTCTTGATATGAATGAACTATTGAATTGTATCATGTGCGGATTATGTGCCAATAAAATGATTTTATAAAAGACATAATTCACACAGCCTCATAACCCATAGCTTAGAACAAATTTATCCAACTGGGATAACCCAATAGGGATAAACACACACAGCTTTGAGCACATGAAATGTGGTTAAAGTGATTGTGGTACTGAATTTGTTTTTTGAGGAAACACAATTACATGTGCTAAGTAGCTACAGTACAGGAGAGTACAGGTCTATAACTAGTCACCTAGCCATGGCAGATTGAAGAGGAACTGGTAGTAAGGGGGAGCAAATAAAAAAAAGGCATTACTATCTCTACCTACACACACACACACACACACACACACACACACACTCCCAATGAGAATTTCCTTGTTATTGCAATGAAATCATAACTCACATTTTAAATATAGTTTTTGTATTTAGATAAGATATAATATTCTGTTTATTCTTTGTTATTTTGATTCTAAGGTAGTTTTTAATTTTCTTCACATAAATCCTGTAATATATTTAAAAGTAGGCTTTTGAGGCAGACTGAGCGATATGAGAACTGTAGTTCTTCTACGTGCCTTAAATTAGTGCAACTCCTGCTACTTGAAGTAACTAGCAAGCTCCTTAAGTCACAGTTCCCTCATCTATAAAATTAGGATAATAATAGCATTTTCATATCTTATAACTACTAGTATCATTCCTCCTATTATCTTTATTACTGCTTTATATATATAATCTTATTTAGTTCATCCAAGAATTAAATAAATTTAATTCATTTAAACCTGAAAAGATCTGTTTATCATAATGATCAGTCCATGTTAAATACTCACATATTGTAGCTGTCTTTATCATTGAAACTGGTATTAACATCATCAATTGTCCTTCTCTGTTGGGATTTCCTTTTACCCTACCATTATAAAGCATTAGGTTTGATTGTTATTGGTCCTAGCTTAAGTTTCAAATCTACCCTGTTACTACAAGGACATGTTCCAATGGCTACATAATCTGGGCCCACACTAACTAAAACTTGGAATGCTTCTAGTGTCAAGGTCTTGGTAGTTTCATGAGGAAGGATGATAGAAGTAGAGATAATTCTAGAACCTTTGCCCAGTGGTTGGAATACAAATGATCTTTCCTGCCAGACATAAAGGAAAAGGGAGGGCTACATATCAACCTTCACCCATGTTGATCAACCACAGTGTGCATCATGGTTATGTGATTTAGCAAATTATCTGCAGTACCTAAATTTCTTTTGCCTATTATTTCCACTAAATAATTATTGATACAACATTCTCATAATTATTTAATACTGCAATTTGATATTTTCAATATATTAGGAAACTCCTCAAGAGTTTGTGAAACAATGGTTAAACATTTGATGGCTAAATGAAAGGTTGGTGATTTGAAGCCACCCACAGCATTCAGATCCCATGAGGATTGCAACTGGGAAACTCTTTGTGATAGTTTTCCTCTGTCATACAGGGTCACTCAGAGTCAGAATCAATAGACACAATGACACACAGCAACAACCTCTAGAGAACTATATGCAGAGATCTTATAGAATCTTTGTAACTGGATAGCTCATGAAATTCTTATTTACCACATTACTTTTTCAGATGCTTCTTTTGGTATTTTGTAGGCATAGAAGAATAAGATTTGTAAATAATACAAAATTAAATAATATCTGCCTAAATTAGGTAACATTTTCTCTTTCTTTGTCATATGTCTGGCTAACATCTCCAGAAAGATGTGAAAATAATAATGCTGATAAGAAAATCTTTCCTTTATTTTTCATTTTAACAGTCCAGCCAAAATTTAATTATCTCAAAGCCTAATCATAAAATGACCAAAAGAAACCACATGAAGCTTCCTACAGCAAAAGATAGAAGAATGAGTCTTTAGGAAGTGAAAGAACTAATTAAGAGGAAAATAATTGCACCACAGAACTTACTTATGTATTCACACACAGAATTATAAGTTGGCAATATAATGGGCAGTCTATTTTCAGTGCACAGATGTCTAGAATGTGGATTTTTAAGCGTTCCATTTCTCTTTTCACAACTTTCAATTTTCTTAGATTAATACTTTACACTTTCCAGATTCTGATTATTACTGTACTTTTAGGACCATAAGATGCACCTTACCATAAAGCACATCCAGTTTTTAGAACAGGAAAGCAAGAAAAACCTATTCTAAACCACATAGTAACCAGTATTCTAAAATGTTCTGGGGCATCACAGCGTCAGAGCATGAAAAGCACCCTCATTTCCCCCCTAAGTTTGGGAGGAAAAAGTGCATTTTATAATCTGAAAAATATGGTAATTGATGTTTGTAGCTGTCATTTAATTTTGTTGTCATTAGCTGTGATTGAGTTGTTCTGCCCCACAGTGATCCTATGTACTAAAGATGAAACACTGTTTTGTTCTGTTCCATCATCAAAACTCTTGTTATGCTTGAGCCACTGTTACAGATATTGTACCATCTCCTTAAGAGTCCTCTGTCTCTGTTCAGTGACCCTTTACTTTACTTTATGTTCCTTTCAGACACTGGACTCTCCTGATGACATCTCCACAGTAGGTAAAATGAAATCTCACTAACCTCACTTCTAAGGGACATTCTCCTTTATTACTTTCAAGCAAATTTGTTCATTTTTCTAGGAGTACATGGTCTATTTAAGATCTTTCTCCAGCTCCATAATCCCCATGCATCAATTCTTCTTCAGTCTTTCATTTTATGTCCAGTGCATCCACATACAAATATGCTCACAGAAGACATTATTGTTCAGACCCAGTTTGATTTTCAAGCGCACCTGAGTACAATCTCAAATCCTTCTCCACACGGGGCTTCTGATATCTAATCTCCCAACAACTGTGTCATTAAAGGCAGCATGTCTTACATGACGAGTAAAATAGGTAACTAAAAAAAAGCAGAAGTGGGGATTAAGAAGCTGGGAAAGAAACAGTGGGAAAGAAAGTCGATCATACTGATATCTGCCAGTTCAATGTGTGGGCTTAGAACAACCTTGTGCTCAAGTAAAAGATGCATTCTTACAATGACTGTGATTAGGTTCCAGGAAGTAAAGGTCTATTTTTTGCAAACCCTAGTGGATGATCCTTTTATGGTTATGATTGAATCTGTGAGGGCAGGTTTGGGGAAGATAACATCTGATGGTGAATTCCGTGTACTTTTCTGCACTTCCCTATACTGGCTACTCAATGCTATCTCCAGACTAACAGGTCAGACTCCACCTTACATTTCAATCACAAAATTAACATAAGCACATGACTGTCACAAGCCTTTCAAAAATAAAAAAACTACCATTTTAATTTTGTAGATATTGAATAGAACGAACGAGGAAATATTGGGCAGTTTAAAATCAGAAAAGGTGTGCATCAGAATTCTATATATTCACTATATTTAATCTATTTGTTGAGAAAATGATACATGAAGCTAGGCTATATGAATTAGAGCTAGAGTCAAGATCAGAGAAGAATCGCTAAATCCTATGTTATGCAGATGACACAGCCCAATGTACTGAAAGTAAAGTGGGCTTGAAGAAATCACTGAAGAACATCAGCTTTCAGTATGAATTTACACTTTCATTTAAAGCAAAATATTTCACAGCTAGAATATAAGCAGCATCATTTTTTTGAGAAATGTTTGAAGTTATCAAGGGCTTCATTTTTCTTGACTTCACAATGAACACCTATGGAGGTAGTAGTGAAGAAATCAAAGTTGTATTGGGTAAATTAACCACCAAAGACTGCTCTGCTGTGTTGAAAAGCAAAGATTTCATTTTGGATAACTAAGATGCCCTAACTCAAGCTATGGAAATTTTAAAAAAACAGATTCATGGGAAAGGGGACTGAAAAAGAATTGATGCTTCTGAATTATTATGATGTTGGGAAATAAGGTTGAGTAAACCATGGACTTGAAGAGAAACAAACACATTCATGCTGGCAAATGAATGAATAAATTCATGCCGGCAGAAGTACAATCATTATGTTCCTGAGAAGTAAAGGTGGTGAGATTAATCTCATATGCTTGAGACATGTTCTCAGAAGGGGTCAGTTGCTGGAGAACAGCATCAAGATGAAAAGTCGAGGGTCAAACAAACAGACAAACAAAAAATGCTCTCTGCAAGAGGGAAAGACACAATTGCTGCCCACTTGTCTCAAACATAGCACTAGTTGCAAGGATGGAGAAAGCCCAGGTTGTATTTCCATATTATTCCTTATGGTGTCCATGAGTTGAAGGAATCTAACAATAATAGGAGAAGTTTGCAGTGGTAAAAATGAAATAGTTGTTCTAATTCTTACTACAGCTCAAGCACAAGAATTGTTTGCCTTGCCCTATCATCAACCTAATTGACTGCATCACTAGATTTATTACTTCATCTTTATTTGGGTTTCCCACAGCCATTATTATTTTGCTTGCTTTCTTCTGAAAGCAATTCTTCTTTCTCCACCATTTTCTCTATTTTTTTTCTCTGTGATTTATTCTCTTACTTGTTTTACTTCCCTCACTTGACATTTATTTGGTTTCAACAGAACTAAGAAGACAACAATCCAAATTCCTCTTACTTGGATGTAGCATTCTATATATCAATCTGTCTATTGAAGATTTTAATGTTTGAAACAGAATGCATAAAAAGCATTTATAAAAGACAGTTCTCATCATTAACAACAATTCTACGCCCTTCAAAAGACCTCAAGCACTTAAGCAGTTTAGAGACTTATAGGGTTTTTAATCAGTAGACACCAGAGGGTAAATACTTCTATATACCTGATAGTTTTGTTGTGTTTTTTAATGTATTGCTCAGTTTTTGCTGCTCATACCAGTGAATTCTATTTTTAATGTTTTCCAATTTTATTGAGAAAATTTTGGTAAGTATTATTTTATCAGAGGGAGTTGAAGTGCATCTAATAAATTTTTAACAAGACTTCCTGGAAGATATGATTTATTGTTGCAAGATTGAGGGTAAGCCATACAAGAGTCTGCTCTCTTACTATATATGATGATTACTGAAGGTCTGGCTATGATGTCATTGGCAGTTCAAATCTACTAAATTTCACTGCAAAAGAAAGACTGGTGATTTGTTTCTCTGAAGAATAAAACCAAACACCCAACTCACTGCCATTGAGTCAATCATGGCTCATGGTGTATTCCCATTAGTTTTTAAAATTCCAACTCTCTACTGGAGTAGAAACCCAGTCTTTCACCTTCTGAACTGTGGGTAGTTTCACACCCCTGACCGTGAAGATTGTGCCCACTCTGTAACCACTGCATCACCAGGGCTCCATAAAGAACATAGTCAAGGAAGTCCGAGGTAATAGTTCTACTCTAATGTACAGAGTTAACATAAATTAGAAATGACTCTTTGGTTTCTTTTAAGCCTTGACCCAATTGGTAGAAGAGATCTTTTTATTTTTGTGGCTACAAAAATCACTTAAGTTTAAGAGAACTTGAAGCACAAGGAAAGGTAGAATGCTGTATTATAAAGCGGCACTGACTAGTGCAAACCCATGGGTCAGTATAGATCAAGTAGACCAGTAACCTGATGTTTGATGATGATCAATTCATTCTAGTATTTCATGGGCACACTTTTTTGGCTCATATGACTGAACTATACACTGGAGGTCAGGGGGTAAGATGGAGAGGAAAACAACAAACAGAATGTCCAATATAATTGTACAATATAAACCACACTATCTTGCACATACCTTCAAAAGCATGAGTTGTTCATGTGTGTCTATCATATATTGCTGTTGTTGTGTATTGTCAAATCAGCTCTGACTCATAGTGATCCTTTTATACAACACTACCCTGCACTGCACCAACCCTGGACTTACAGTTGCTTTCATATGAGCCCATTGTTTCAGGCACAGTGTCAATGGATCTTGTGATGGCTCTTCCTCTTTTTCACTTTACCAGGCCCCTCTACTTTACCAGGCTTGATGTCTTTACTAATACACAAGTTCACCTCATATAGATAATTTTCTTGAATCTAAGTTTAGGGGCATGATTTTGTGTATATCTCCAGTAAATTAACCACTCCCTGTTTTAGAATTTCTGCTGTTAGAAAAGAGTTTTTAAACAAGTGTGAACAGACACCAAAGATACACAAATATATTTCTACTCATCTGGAGCAACAGAGAAAGAAAAAGGTCCAATAATTAAATAGAAACCAGTGGAAAACTATGACAACTTTAAAACATAGTTGAGAATTTTAGGCAGTAGTCTACGCTAATGGTGGTAAAACAAGATGGGTGGCTACAGGGAGAATGGTGACATCCTATGAAACATGTGACCATGACTGTGGTCAATATACAATACATACTAAAAAGTACAAATTTGCTGTGTACATTTTCACACACAAAATAGTTTATGGTGAATCAACCTGAGTAGGTCCTGTGTATCACAGATACATCTATGTTTCCATTAAGATAGGTTGAGTTACACTGTAGTAACATGTATGTAACCAGGAGGTCTATCTATCATTTGTTCTCCATGTCCATGGAAAAGAGATGTGATATTCAGTTGTTCCTCAGTCCACTAGAGTCATGGACTCTTTTGATTCTTAAAGTTACTATGCACTGAGAGTAAAAGGCCTGTGGCGGTCATGTGCTTATGTCAATTTCATGATTGAGATGTAGGGGTGGAGTCTAGCCTGTTAATCTAAAGATAGCCATTGAGTAGTCAATGAGGCCTCCGTGTGGGCATGGCTTTCTCCTGAGACTTCTGGGAAATCTCGCGATATTTCCCCTGTTAAGATGATTGTTGGGAGATAGTTTTAGAGACACCAAACTATGGACCAGACAAGATGGCTCATCTGAAGAGCTGAATGAGCTGGAGGAGAAGCCACATGGCCTTACCCTAATGGAACCAGACGTCTGAAGTTGGAGAAGCCACGTGGAGCCCTGCCAGCACTGATGCTGTTGATGGATACTGAGCCCTGGAAGCAAGGAGTTCTGGAGAGACCCCTGTTGGTGCCAGGACTCTGCACCCACTGGCCTGTGACTTTGTGAGTTAGAAGGGGACTTTATAGACTGATATCGGGCATATGGGTTAATATCGGACTTATGACTTTGAGCTGGTCTGGGTTGTGATGCTTTCTCAATGGTTTATTCCTCTTGTATATAAATCTTTCCCTTATATCCATATGCATGTCCATGCATTTGTTTCTCTAGTTAACCCAGACTACACAAGGCCTGTGCCTACAACAATGGGCTCAAGCAAACAATTAAGTGCTCTATCCTGAATGTGACTCTCATTCCTTCTGCTGACAACTCATTGATCAAATGGTCACATGACTGCATTCTATACAGTGTGCCAAATGGGACAGAAAGTACAGTCCAACCATGCATCCAGATGGTTGATATACTTTAACATACTCTGTTTACAGGTTTCACAACCTGTGAGAGCATAGGGAAGAAGGTGGAAGATAGACTCAAAAGTATACAAACACTTTCCGAGCAGTAAAGTCTTTTGGGGGAGGTGCTTGATGGTTAACTGAAAAGCTGGAGGGTCAAAGTCAAGAAGCATATTGAAAGAAAGTGCCAGTGATTTACTATTGAAAAGGAAACCTTACAAAAACCCAATCATTAAAAATTATGGGGACCACAGTTCTCTTCTGAAATACATGAGCACTGGGCATGAAACAAGCTGGATGGCAACTAGTCTTAGCGATCAAGGGTACACACAGGTGGAGCACCTTGCTTGTAAAGGATTGCAGAAGGATTTCCCACATAAGTCTAAGGCCTGATCGAGCGTGTACATCACGTAAACAAGTTGATTAAATTGATTACATCCAAGCCTCACCCACCCACATTCAATGCTTTAAGCTGACGCAGACTCGTTGCAACCCGACAGAACAGAAGAGAACTGCTCCCCTATGACTGGGAAAAGGTTGTGGCTCCTTACAGAAGCAGAGAGCATTCCCTTTCTCCCATGGACTGTCTGCTGGGTTGGACAATCAACTGTTTGACAGCAGCCGACCACTTTGATTACTCCATCGCCACGGCGTCTCAGTTCCTTCAATCATGCTGTGATACAGAAGTGAGTAATCCTCTCTTTTAAGCAGTGGACTTTAGCTCAGAGAGATCATTAGAAAGCAGCAAGGGTAGACTCCAAGTCCACCTCCCTTCGTAGCCCTTCCTTTCAAACGCTTGACCAGATTGGAAGGAGGAGTCTCTCTTCATAGGCTTTCAAAAAGATAGGCAATGGTGCTTAACTTTAAAGAAATCAGGTTAAAAACACTAAAGAGGAACATCTGTAGTTTCAGTCAAGGTGAATGTGTCAGGGAGGGTTCTCTTAGAGAAATAAAATTCAGGACACTAGTAATGCCTTTTTTATATATTTATATATTGAGAAAGATATATAAGATAAAAAGAGAAAAAGTTAACTATAAAGCAATACAGATTGCTCGGTGCAACTCACCTGCATGAGGCAACTAGAAGACTGGCAGTCCTTCAATTCTTGAGGGCTGCTGAATAGTCCTCTGTAGAGCAATCCAGGCTATCTGGTTACAGGCAGCAAACGGCAGAGCAACAGTCACCAACGGTCAGCCAGATAACAAAGTCCAACAGTCCCCAACTCAAGAGATGCATATCCCAGGAGCATGGCGAAGTAGGGCTTGAAGGATCCTCAACTCACAGCAACACAGTCCACGATTAGGTGTCCCACGGGTAGTGTTGCTTGGAGGTCGAGGAACAGGACGAACAAGGCAGCTCTCTGGTCTGAAGATCCGGAAAGAAAAGAGAGGGAGGGACTTCCCAAACCCTTCCTATATCTGCCCTTCAATTCATCCCACGTGTTCATTGGCTCTGCCGTCACAACAGACCCACCAATCTTCTGTGGCCATGTTGGCATAACAAACCTACCCACCACAGTGAATTTAATACAGCACAAATTAAAATACACAAAATGCTAATTACCACCCAAACAAAGTAAAACAAAACCCACTATCATCAGATTAATTCCAATTCATTGCAATCCTATAGGACAGAGTCTAACTGCTCCATGGAGATTCCTAGACTGTAAATCTTCATGGAAACAGACAGTCACTTTGAGGAGTTGCTGATCTTTTGGTTGGTAGTCAAGTGCTTAAGCACTGCACCACCAGGACTCCCTCTTAATTGCCTTGCATGGGTCATTGTATGGCTCAGGGTTGGGGGAGTCAAGTGGTGCTAATTACACAGTATATTTCTATAAAAGTAATAATTTGAGGCTTGGTCAGAGACAAAACAATTCTTGAATTCTGCTGCTCATAAACCTATGTGAATGGCTGCATCAGTGGTTTAATTAGACAACACCAAAACTGCAAGTTGCGTAGCACACACACAGGGAGGATACTGAATGCAAGCAAGCGCATGGACCTCTCTATTTATTCTATTGGCTCTGGGTTACCAATGCTTAGAGAAGGATCAGGTCATTGAAGGAATTTACACAAAGAAGTTTATTCAAGCCCCCATATGGATGAGTTTATGAACACAGAAAGCTGAGCACATCAATAGAGGTAACCATTCCCCAAACAGCACTAATTTTTTTAACCTTGTTGCAGCAGGCTGTAAAATCAAGGCAGCACACAATTAAGGTTAAAAGTGCTGCATATCCTCCAACACCTTTGAAGGTGGCCACATAACAACTTCCTAAATGCATCTTTTTGGAGTAAACAGTAGCACAAAACATAGAGAAGAGATCACATACATCATTTGTACTGAGTAGATGTGTGAGAGTTAGATAAAACACTTTCTCTCAAGATAGTTTTAAAAAAATGAATATGGAATTTTTGTTTACTAAGCTTTCTAGCACTCCTAAAAGCAATTTTGTTGCTTCTACCTTGTTACCTACATTTTAACAGCTCAATTTTGCCTCCTCATTTCTCCTTGTAAATCTTCAGAGCCAGCCAGCCCAGAAGTGGGGCATGTGCTCAGTGCTTTGAGGCCTCAGGAAGATGCCCGTGTTGCCATTTCAGATATTACAATTGGCAGCCCCAGCTGACGACCTGAAATTCCCGAGAGAATTGATTTACTAATTTTTCATCACCAGAAGGCATGGATTTCCTTTTTCACTAATTATATACTTAATTTGAAATCAGAAAAGGGCAATGGGTAATGCATATTGTGTGTAGGTTAACCTTCTTCAGTTAACCTTCTTACGTCCCTCTCCATGTTGAATGTGAGAAGAGAAAATTAAAGAGTACACAGGGGGTAGGCAATGTCTCTCTCCAAGGCCAATCAAGATAAGGGTACAATGGGCTTCATAAATATAGCATAAAACTCTTATTTCCTCCTTTCAGTTTTGGGATTTGGCCTTGGTTGAAGGTGTATGATTTCAAGGTCTTAGTTTTGATCTCTAACAAAATTGTGTAGGGTGAATTGGAAGTGCTTTTCCTTGGAATCATATAGTTAGATATTGTGTCAATTACATCATTGTGGCGATTATGTGTAAAATCAAGGAGGGCAATGAGCAGGCCAGAAATCAGCATTTTGCTCTGTTGAATCTAAGTCACCTCATAGGCAACCATCATTCATCTTCACACTATGAAATCATTCCCTAGTTCTAGACAGAGCATCCAACTCTAACATCCATTTAAAGATCTAGGATGCGAAAGCTTATTTCCAGTAGTACTACCACTCTATGTCTTGGGGAGAGAACACTTCTATTCCATCCCGATAGCTTTCATAGAGTTGAGAACTAAAGCCATGGAATCTTACACATTTATCAGGTCCAAATCCCAAAGTGGAAAGGAAGAAAGAAAGGCGTTTGTGATTTCCCTCCTGGAGTTTGGTGGAGCCTTATCTTCATTAGTCTTGCACATAGAAATTGCCTCCCACTGTGTAGGCTTTACTATTTTCTCCTCATCTTCAACTTGGAGATGGGCCCAGAGGATTGTACTTTGGGCATGTCATTGTGAAGGACCCCATGCTTCATAAAGGGTGAGTGAAAATGAGAAAGATGGATGGACAGTGGCTGCAACATTAGGCACAACCATTGCAATAAATGTGAGGCTGCAGCAGGACCTGGCATTACCTCATTCTGTTATTTGTGGGGTCACTGTGAGTAAGAACCTACCTGATTGCACTTGACAATATCACCCCCACACATCGCCAAGGATGTTCTTCTTTGGCACTCTACCGAACAGGTTATTTTCATAGGATTTGATCTCTCTTGATGGGTCCCAAGCAAACGAATTAGACAGTGTTTTATTGGGAGCTATAGTGTTTTCATTGGATGTTTTTTTTTTAAGTCAAGTTGATCACCAGAGGTTTTTTTTTTTGTATGTGCGTTGTCTCCTCCTAGCCCTCCTGCCACCCCCACCTAGATTGCCTAAGTCTGGAAGCTTGGCTAAATAGCTTTCTACATGGTAACATGTTAGCTAACACTGTGCACCAAACTGAAGGATAGGTGGAGATAATATAAAGATTGGGATTATAATTTGAAGAAGGAAAAATAAAACTACCTGTAAGAATAGGATTCTATATAACATCCAGAGAGAATATAGACAAAGTAAAACCGGAACATTATTACTCACATATTTCCTCTCAAGTGAGAAGAACTGGGGAAGTTTGATTTATTGAATAATCTCAGCACTTCCTATTAAAGGGCAAGGAAAATTTCTAAGTTTCAGGTTTTTAGGACCCTTGTTTTAGTACACTCATGATTGGAAAAAACACACAATTATTTACATGACTTTGTAATTCTACTACATTGTAGACTGTTTTAATCTCTTTTGGTACACAGTCACTATTTTTGCATATGTAAAGTGAAGCTCAAGCAACTATTTAAAAAAACTAGTGTACTTTTGATTAGAGTCTGGTTATTATTTAAAAATTATGTCAAGCACTTATGGTTTAAAAGTTTGGGTAAAATTGAAGATCACATATCACCCAAAAGCCCTAAGACTTAAGTCTTAGATCTTTTCCAGTTATTTTTCTTTCCCACAATCATTTCCTACTTTTATAATGATCCAGGTTTTTTCTGACCAAATGTGAACACCTCATTAAGTTGGCCAGCTGCCAGGATTTAGATGATCTGGGGAGACATTAGTCATTACTTTCTTTGTTATTAAGATTTCTTTGCACTGGTCACAGGAAGCATGAGAGTTCATCATCAGACCCTCATTGCTATTCTGTACCCATAAGTGTTTATTTTGCCTAGTTTAAGGATGCAATTTTATTTCTTGTGATCATTCCTTGGTACCTGAGGTCTATCACTTTCTATTTTTTTTTTGTTCTTACCAGATTGGGTTTAATAAAAATAACTGCTGTATAAATTACCACATGCTTAGTTGTGTACGCAACTTTTCAAATGTATAACTTATAGCCAGAAGTTTGGCATGAGACTCACTGTGATAAAGAAGGCATCACCATAGCTACATTCCTGTCTTCAGGCTCTGGATAAACTCTGTAACCTAGCTTTATCCAGCTTCTAGAAGACACATCTATTCTTTGACTTATAAGTCTTCAAACTGAACAGTGGCTGGCAGATTGGGTCTTGGATATGCACGTTGCTATCTTTCTTTCATTTTTTTTAAATTAAAAATCATTTTACTATGGGCTCGTACATCATTTTTCCAATACATAAATACATATACTGTGCCAACCACATTCGCACGTCCGCTGCGTCATCATTCTCCAAATATCTGCTTTTTCCCTTGAGCCCTTGGTATGGGCTTTTCCAAACCCTCCCCACTTCCCCTGCTCTCCCTCCACCATCAACCCTCAATGCTTCATAAATTATTATTGTTCTGTTGTATTTTACACTGCCTGACACCTCCCCAAGCCCACCCACTCCCCTGATGCCCATCATCCAGACAGGAGGTCATATGTAGATCTTTGCAGTCTCTTTACCCCACCTTCTCTCCACCCATTCAGTAAACTTTCTTTTAAAAGAAAGTTTTATTACTTTCTTTCACTTTTAAAAACTCTATGATTACATTGAGCACACCAAATAATCGAGGATACTCTTCTTATTTTGAGGTAAATTGATTAGTAAGCTTAATTTCCTTAAACTATGTACTTAGCACAGATTCCAGGAATGAGAGTGCTAGTACCTTTGATAACCATTGTTCTGCCTACCATATGCAGTTCATTTTTTTCAGATATTTAAACGTCTTTTTAAAAAATTCCGTTTTACAGCTCTTATCAAAATCCATGCACACATTCATTGTGTTAAACACATTTGTACATATGTTGTCATCATTATTCTCAAAATATTTTCTTTGTACATTAGCCCTTGGTATCAGCTCATTCACACACACACCCCATGAACCATTGATGATCCATAAATTAATATTTGGTTCATGACTTACACCAAGCATTGTCTCCCTTCACCCACTTTTCTGGTGTTTGTCCCCCCGGGAGGGCATTATATGTCAATAATTGTAATTTGTTTACCCCCACCCTGTCACTTCTCCTTCCTTTCCTGGTATTGCTACTCTCAGGATCGGTCACTATCTGTCTAGGATCCCCTGTGTTTTCAGCTTTTATCTGTATCAGTATGTGGACAGTGGAGGGGAGGAAACATGAAAGAACTAGAGGTAAGTTGTGTGTTTCATTGGGGCTCGACTGCATCCTGACTGGTGTGTCTCTTTCTTGTGACCCTTCTAGAAGGGGGTGTACTATTGCCTACAGATGGGCTTTGGTTCTCCACTTCACTCTCCCCCTCATTCATAGATATGGTTGTTTGTTCTGGGTCTCTGATACCTGATACATGATCCCATCCCATTGACAGACTTGTGTGTTTCTTCCATGTGGGCTTTGCTGCTTCTCAGCTTTATGGCTGCTATTTAATCTTCAAGTCTTTAAAATCCCAGATATTTTGTCTTTTGATAGCCTGGCACCATTAGCTTCCTTCACCACATTTACTAATGCACACAAATTTTGTCTTCAGAGATCTTATCATTGGAAGGTGAGCATCACAAAATGCTGGGTTATTAGAACAAAGTGTTCTTGAAATGGAGTACTTGAGTAGAGGCCCAAAGTTCATCTTCTGCCTTTTTACTTAACATATAAATATATGTACATAGATCTAGTAACCCATTGCTTTATATAAATATGTTTATATGTATATATGCCTGTATTTATACATCTATAAATATCCTTTGCCTCCAACTTCTTTCCTCTGTTTCATTTTACTTCCCTCTTGTCCCACTATCATGTTTGACCTTCATTCAGGTTTTGCTAATTCCTCTCAGCTACATTGCCCTTGATCAAGCCCCAACAGGCATTGTACACCCTTCTTGCCATCGATTTTAGGCCACTTGTTTCCTTATCTCTTTGTTTCTTGGAACCCTCCCCACTTTCCCCTTTCCTCCTCCTCTCCCATGTCCTCCCGAAGAACTTTCAGTACCGTTGTTTTCACCTCTGAATTGTTTATCCCATTTATCTGATCTATATATCTATATATATATATGCAGAAACAATAATAACTACTGAAACAGTACAAAGCAAAACAAAACAGCAACAAGAAACCAAAAACAATAAAACCAATGACAAAAAAACAGAAGCTCTTAAAAAGATCCTTGTATGTTTGGTGACCTTTAGGAGTATTTTACAGTTGGGTCTGATAGGGTGTCACACCCCAGCCCCAAAGTCTATTTTTGGTATTCCTTGGGGACTTCATATCTTTGTTCCCCTTGCTACTGTGCTGCATATCCCTAATGTTTAATACCACTGTGGTGGGGTCATATCAGACACAATTCCCACACTGTGCCTCCAATATTGTCTTCCTTAATGCTATGGGTTAGTGAGAGATGTCATGTGCCATGGCAGGGCCGACCCTATGGTGCTATCGGCACATGGACTGCTATGAGCCGGAATATCTTCCTTGGAGTTTGATGGGCCAGGATATGTTTCACTCTCTCTTCCTTTGCTCCTGAGCTCTCTGATCAGAAACAACTCTCTTCCTGAGCTGCAGTTTCAATGCTGTCCTATGAAATGCATTCTTCTGTTGTGTAGAGGTAAGGGGCTAAGGTGTCCATGTAGTTGACATTGGGCTGGCCCTGGAGACTTCTCATTGGTTGACCACTTCATGCTGATATGTTGCAATCATGTCTTGGTGCATTGGGTTGAAGGCTGGTTCCTCTTTCATTGAATTGGAGCTTTGGTGCCTCTTTCACATAATGGTTAATCGTTGGGTTTTGATCTAAAAGTTCAGAATTTTGAAACCACCAGGGGAAAAGATGGGGCTTTCTATTCTTGCCTGCATTTACAGTTTCAGAAACTCACAAGATCAGTCCTACCCTATAGTGTCACTGTGAGTCAGACTAGACTTGACGAGACTGAACTGTTTTTAAAAAAATTAAAGCATACTCACAAGATGCACAAATGATAAGGATCTAGTTCAATACATTTTCATAAGGGAATGTACTCTTTTAACTCTTAGGAACATTCAGATAAAGAGAGCATTGTCACTATCAAGAAGCCACCTTCCCATCACCACCCACTTCCCCAAAGAGTACCCACCCATCTGACTTCTAATGTTATTGAGTCGTTTCATCTCTTTTTAAATATTATGAACTCATTTACAGTTTGGGTTTCAGGTAGTGCTAACATGAACATTCCAATACTTGTCTCTTGGTGAAGATATTATATCAATGCATTTCTAGCTGGATTTGAGCCCTAGATAGGGACCATTGGGAATTCTCAAATATACCATATACTTCAACTTTTTAAGAGCTTTGTTAACTGCTGTCAAATTGATCCCTGAATCATGCCAATCTCATGGGTAATGGAACTAAATGCTCCCTGGTTCTATACTATCCTTATAATTGGGTAGGGATTAAAACATTGTGATCCATAGAGTGTTCATTGGCTGATTTTCAAAGTAGATTGCCAGACTTTTATTTCCAGTCTGCCTTAGTCTTTAAGCTCCATGAACACTCAGTCACCATAATAGAAACATGTAAGCCACTGACAGATGGGTGGTAGCTGCACATGAGCTATGTGTGGTGCATGAGTCAATGCTACAACTGAACTAAGTACCACAGCTCTATTTTTGTGCAACTACTTGATATTGTACATTACACAAGATAATTCGGGGGATTTTTGTAGGAATGTAACTCAGTCAATAATCTTACTTCTTTGAAATCCTAAAAACACTCCTTACTCTATTTACTATGAAGAGTCATGATGAGTGAGGGATTAGGTAAGGGACAGGGTGGATGGTGCCTTAAACAGGAACTTTTTTTTTCTCTGAACCAAAATTCTTTGACTCTCCGTTAGGGTTTTTATACAAGGAACTCAGAAAAGAAACACATAGAGGAAAGACATGTTAACATATGTCGACAATTTCAGTAGAATTTTTGAGTCTTTTGGTTTTGTGTGTCATGGGAATAGAGAAAAAAGATATTCATTCTTTCTCAGAATACTAGTGTCCAATGAATATTTCCAGAAGTACTAGTATAATCTATACTGAGATCTGAATTATGGGTAGGGATACCCAAGTATAGGGTTCTTGTTGGATGAGGAATACAATAGTTCGAGAAAAATACCTACTTTCTACGCTAGGCAGACACATTCTATGCCAAGAAAATAAAGCATGTTCATGATTCATTCAGAACAGGGTTAGATAACTGAATGCAATATTCTTCAGTTTTCCAGATTCCTCAGCATTGCTTTTTACTGGAAGTTTCACATTAGATCTTTTTGGAATGTTAGACCGTTGGGCAGATACTTTGAGGTTTTGTTTATTTGGTGGGAAAAGAGCAGAAATGACTAGCGCATAAAGAAGTAGAGGTGAAGAACTGAGGCCACACACAGAACAAAAAATTATTTAAAAATTGACGGTGTACTGCAATGAAGTTAGTGTTCTTTGTAATCACATGCCTTTTAGTTATGAGTTTAATAAATGTAATCTGATAAAGAGCCTGTAGGCTTCACCAGGATTTTATTGAGGTTCATTGCATGAAAAAGTTAACAACTTGTTCCACAGAATAAGATACCTACTTATGCTAACAGAGATGCTAGCAGGGCTTGGGTTTAAAGTAGGATACTTAAAAACAGACAACAAACAAAGCAGCCATTGAAAACCCCATGGAGCAATTTTTCTTGAATAGCATGAGTCATATTTTACTTGATACCTCTGAAAACTAGTTATTAGCATGCGCTTATCTCAAAGAACTGTTTGTCCCACTGTATGGAAAAGTTCCTAAGTAGGGCAGACTCCAGAAAATTTTTACAAGTGAAAGTATCTTACAGTGTCAAGGACCAATGACACATATTGAGGAAATGAACGAATGGTTCGATTGAGTAAATGGGTAACTAAAATCTTCAAAATTTCCTTATTCCTCCCTTATCAACTCTCTTTGTTGGCAACCGCTTTATGCATTCAAGTTCCTATGAGTCAGTTTTATTTTCCTCCAGTGAAATAATACCCTGAATAGGAAATATGCAAAGATATTTTCCCTGAGGCGTTGAAGGAAAACCTCTGTCTTGATTTCTCTGAAAACCATTAGAACCCAGAAGCTTCTAATCAGCTCAAATTCAGATTCATCATGAAATGATCTGGACAAAAGAGAGGAGGTAAGCATATGGACAGATGCTTCTGCCTTTTCCAAAGAATAAGCAGATTTCAAATTAGAGGGGCACGGGATTATAAGGGAGTTTCTGACACAGAAAACATGTCTTTGCATGTCACATTACCTCCTTCCTGTTAAGCTAAGGATGCTGGAAGCAGCGGAACCCAAGGAGCTACTAGGAGATGGTCTAATAATACCCAAAAGAAAGCTGAAGAGTAAATAGGAGCAAAGTGAAGGGTCTCAGAGACAGAGCTTTATTGTGGAACCACTCCGGACCTTCAAGGGAGTTACCTCCCTTCTAATAATGTGTCTTTTAACAAGATGACATTATTTACTTTAGTAAATAAGTGTTATTAGCCACTGAACGCTTCTTCTCTGCACCAAGAAGGCTTCTTTCAGTGTACCATCTATGGACATTGAAAGGCTACAGGCTGCATCCAGGTGTCTCAGGAAAACTCTTGTATCCCAAATAGGCCCTTCATTACGTAAAAAGGTATCTGGGGAATGCAATTTAACACATTCTCATAGTTTTAGTAAAGTAAAGACATATACAGGATGGCAGAGTTAAGAAATTTTTTAAAAGTAATAAAACAAAAATTTAGTGGTAATTTTACTTTTAGCAGATTTATACTTACAATGCTGATTAAGTGCTACCTTTTAAATATATTTTTCTGTAATTGTTAATTTACATATGTATTTTTGTTACATATTGTATCGCATATTCAAATTTGTATCTCATTTCACTTATTATTATGCATGAACACTTTCCAAGGACATTAAATATTTTTCAAGTCATGAATTATGATGAGAATATAATAGTCTGTCATATGAATGAGGCATAATCTTATGAATCTCTGACTGTGGGACACTCAATTCAGTTCCAATTGTATAACATTATAATAATGATACATTATTTCTTTCTATTTTAAATCTTTGCCTGAATGGATGACTATTTAGTAAATACTTATGAAAAGGCTAAAATAAATTATTTTGAATAATTTTCTGAATAATAAGGGATCTAAAGAATTAGCTCAATTAAATAACTTTAGAGCATAAGAATATAAATAAAAGTTTTTACCTGTTCACATGCATTCCAAATAACTTGTAAAACACTGTTTATTGCCCCTGTAATATTTATTATAAAAACATTCTTATTCTTCTGTGAGCATTGTGAATTGTCATTTTAAAAATATGATTATTTAAAAATGAAAATTTTACTAATTTAAATTTATACTACAGTTGCAATATATGTGCGGCTTAAGAAAGTTATTTTCAGTGTATTCTGATCTACATCTATGCTGTCTGAATATGTAGCATTGTTGCCTGTTAAATATCCATCATATTCTTGTTAGGTACAATTGAGCTGGTTGCGACCCAGAGGGAACCTATGCAAAACAGCAGGAAACTCTATCAGGAACTGCACCATCCTCACATTGTCCTTCTGCTTATCTTATTACTATCTTATCCAGAGCATTCCTCCTTTTCACTTACCTCTACTTTATTAAGCATGACGCCCTTCTCCAAGGACTGGTCACTCCTGGCAACATGTTCAAAGAATATACGACAAAACCCCATCTTTTTGCCTCAAAGGAGCTCTCTGGTCATACTGGTTCCAAGATCCATTTGTCTTTTAGGAGTCCATAGTACTTTCAGTATTTTTCTCCAGAACTGTAATTCAAATGCTTCAATTCTTTTTCAGTCTTTCTGAGACAATGAAACTTTCACATGCACCGAAACAATTGAAAATACTCTAGCTTGGGTCAGACACACCAAAGTCTTGAATTAGCATTCTTCCTTTTTAAATAAAGCCAAGTGCAATGTTTTCGTACATCTTGTGTGTACACTTTCATTTTTTTAAAACAGTTCACTCTCGTCAAGTCGCGTCTGACTCACAGTGGCCCTATAGGGTAGGACTGATCTTGTGCGTTTCTGAAACTGCAATGCAGACAAGAATAGAAAGCCTCATCTTTTCCCCTGGTGGTTTCAAATGCTCTTAGTCTCTGAGCCCACAAGCCACTTAACCTCTAGAGTTCTTGGACTTCTGCACAGCTGGGGATGCTTCCCAGAAATAGCATGCACCCTTTTTGAGACTGTAACACCTGAAAATTGTCTTGTCCTTCATAAAAACCTACTTGGATCACAAAATGCACTTTGGTGTGAATTCTTTCCCCGTATGAAATAACAAACAGAGGTATAATCTGCTCCAGAAACCTAACATAACCTGTACCTACATATGAGGAATGGATCTTTACCCTGGCCGGTTTTTAGCTGTTCATATTTAGCTTCTCCATTGGCTCTTCCAACTCTCTCACTCACTGTCATGGAGTCAAGGCTGTGAGTAGCCCCCTGTTAATTTCTAACATTGTTGAGGGGAGTAGAAAGTCCAGTCTTTCTCCTGAAAGTTGCTGGTAGTTTTGAATCACTGACCATGAGCATCACAGCCCAACAAAGAACCACTGCACTACCAGGGCTCCCGATCTCTTCCCGTAAGATGTAGGCATCTTGATTTTTGTGTATTCCATTCAGAGACGTGCCTGTGTATAGTCACCATTTGTGTTACTTTTTAAAAGATACTTTCTATGAACAAGTCTTTGGACTTGCAAAATTCTATCATGACATCTCCAGCTTTGTTTTTCTCATCACGCCCACACTTTGCAACTACTATTCTCTCCTCCTTATTTCCAAGTGTTTCATTCTAGTCACCAATAATTATCAGTGCACCTTGCATACATGTTTGATCAATTTCAATCTGAAGACATTGGTAGGATTCTGAAATTCCTTTATCAATAGTTGTTGTGGTTATTGTATAAATTTGAATAATAGTTGTATTGGTGGGATATCCTCAAGATTGATTTGGGGATGTCTTTTTTGACAACAAATATAATGTCATTTCTCTTGATTGTGTCATTCTTAACATGGTACAACATATGATGTTCTGACTCAAAATGGCCAATATTAGTACATTTCTGCTCACTTATCCCTAGTTTACTGATCTTTATTCATTCCATTTCATTTCTATATACCACCGACTCTCCTATAATCATATTCTGAACATTCAAAGTTCTGATCCTTAGTAGATTTTTGTTTATTTGTTTCTTCTTACCTTGTTACATCAGCAATTGAAGATCCCAAAGACTCCACTCCCGTAGACCCCACTGCATTTGCATCACTGTGACCAACTCCACTTTGAGGAAACATATTCTCTGCAGTCATATGCTGTGGGCCCATCCCCACAGGATTATCTCTGATATTGTTCAGTTTTCATTCCTTAGGTCTTCAGTATCTGACAGTGTTCTAAAGCTGTGCATAAGGTTTTCAGTGGTGACTTCCTCTGAAGAGATCAGCTAAATTTCTTCTTTGCTATCTGTTCTTAGTCTGGAGGCTGCTGAAGCCTGTTCACTTTGGACCCCTCTAATGGTGTTTGGAATCATAGCGACATCATTTCCAGCATCGCAGCAACACACAACTCACTACAGTAAAACAAACTAACAGACAAATGTGGAAAGATCCATCATGGGTAAGACTAAAACAAAAACTTCATGTGATCTTACCATTCATTTTTCGCATATGTATTACTCAAGGTATTTAAAACAATAAACAAAAATAAACCCAGGAAATTGCAACAAATATAAGCTAGCTGTCCACTTATATGATGATTTAATGTGAACTAAAAAGTTCTTCTGTATACATCTTCCAGCAGACATATGAGGACTCCAGGCTATACTGTCTGGCCCTTACTTCTGATTTCTGACTATCATGGTTGGAATGATTAATTTTAAGTGCCAACTTGATTAGGTTATTTGTGTAGTTTTTGGTCAAACCGTCAAGAGGTTACCGTGAAGCTATCTTGTTGATGTGATTAATATTTATTATCAGTTGACTTTAAATAGAGGATTTTGTCTTCTACACAGTAGGTGGGTTTCATCCAGTCAGTTGAGGGCTTTTAGTAGCACAATTGAGATTTTTAGGAGAAGAAAAATTGTGCTTAAAGACCATAATATAGAAACCATGCTAGACAACACCCGTCAGCCTCCAGACAAAGACACTTCAGAGGACAGCATTGAAGCTACATCTTGGGAAGAGGGGCATGTCTGATTAGAGCACACCAGAAAATGAAGAGGGATGGAGAAGGAGGGTAACACATCCCGACCCACCAAGTCCCGAGGATGATATTCCTTCTCAGAGCAGACCACCCACAGAAAAGCCAAAAGGCTAGGTCCTACCATGAGACATGTTGTCCTCCACTGAACTATAGCACTATGGGGGACAACTCTGGAGACACAGTATGAGAATTGTGCCTAATCTGACCCATCACACTGGGATGAAACACTAAGGGCATGCATGCAACAGAGCAGTAAGGAAAACATAGTGGTGAAATTATCAAGGAATACCAAAAATAGACTTCAAAGATAGAATGTGACATCCCATGAGACTCGACTGGAAAACACTCATAAAGGCCCACAGAGAGACTCTAAACTATTTATATGCTTTTCAGTTTTGTCAGTGATGTTCTTTTTGTTGTGGTTATTTTGTTTTGGATTTTGTTGTTGTTATTGTTTCCATGGTTTTGACTTCCTTTGTTGCTTTGTTTGGCTTTGCCTGGTTTGTGGCTTATTTTTGTCTCTGCATGTCTATCTAGATAAGGTAAGTGGGATAAACAATTCAGAGATGAAAAGAATGGGACTGATGGTTCGAGGAGAATATGAAAGAAGGAGAGGTGGGAGAAAAGAAGGGAGGTGAGGAGCAAACCCAGGGACAAGGGAACTACAAGTGAACTAAAATCAGTGGAGAGAAGGGCATAGTTTGCCTACTACAGCTCAATCCAGGGCAATGTAGCAATCGAGAAATTACTAAACCAGAATGAAGGCTGACCATGATGATGGGACAAGAGGGAAGTAAAAGGAAATAGAAGAAAGAACCAGGAGGCAAACGACATTTATAGAGGCATGCACAGGAATGTACATATGTGTGTGTGTGTATATATATATATATATATATATATATAATGACAGGGGAATAGATAAGTGTACTTATATGCATATGTCAAGAATTAAGTCTGCAGTTGGACATTGGACCTCTATTCAAAGTATTCCCTGAGCATAAGAATATTTTGTTTAAATAATATGGCATTCTGTGATACTCACCTTGCTGACATGGTCACTGAAGACTAAATGGGTCCATAAGCAAATGAGGTGAAGATGGTGGCTGACTATCAAAAGATATAGCATCCTGGGGCCTTACAAGCTTGAAGTTAAACCAGTGGTCATCTATCTGCAAAGCAATAAAGCCCACATGGAAGAAGCACACCAGCTTGTGCGATCATGAAGTGCTTATGGGGTCAGATACCAGGCATTTAAGACCCAGAACAAAATCATATCCAATATGAATGTGAGGTGGGACATTGAGTGGATACCCAAAGCCCATCTATAGGTAATTGGACATTCCCTCATGATAGGGTCACGGGAAAGTGATGAGCCATTCAGTGTGGCACTGATGAAACACACAACTTTCTTCTAGCTCTTTAATGCTTCCTCCCCATCCCCACTATCATGACCTCAATTCTACCTTACAAAGAGGATTAAACCAGAACATTCACACTGCTACAGATAAGAGCCCACAAAACAGGGAATTCATGATAGAAAAACTCCCTCAGGACCAACAATGGGAATAGAGATACCTAAGGGAGAAGGAGAAGGTGGGGTGGGGGGGAATCCATCTCAAGGATGAACACACAACCCCCTCCCAGGGGATGAACAACAGAAAAGTAGGTAAAGGGCAACAGAGGACCATGCAAGAGATGAAAATAATCATCTATAACATATCAAGATACATGAAGGAGGACAGGCAGGGTGGGGGAATCAGAAGGTGATATCAAGGGTCAAGTAGAAAGAAAATCCTTTGAAAATTCTGATAGCAGCATGGGGACAAATATGCTTGACATAATCGATGAATATATGGATTGTGATGGGAAATGTAAGAGTCCCCAATAAATGCATTTTTAAAAAAATAAAGGAGAGACATATAATGTGTAGATCATAACCAACTATAGATAACATTGAGAAAAATAGAAATTCCAAAACATTTCACCATGCTCATGTAGAACTTGTGCATGGATCAAGAAGCAATTATTTAATTGGAGCAAGAGAAGAGTGCAGGGTTGAAAGTCAAGGAAGGTGTGTATCAAGGTTGAATCCTTTCACCATATTTTTTCAATCTGTATGCTGAGCAAATAACACAAGAATTTGGACTTTATGACAAATTATGTGACATCAGAATTGCAAGAAGACTTATTAAACACCTGTGGTATATAGATGACACAACCTTGCTAGCTGAAAAGTGAGGAAGCCTTGAAGCACTTACTGATGAAAATCAAAGACTGCAGCCTGGAATATGGATTATAACTCAATGTAAAAAAAACTAAAATTCTCACAACTGTACCAATTGGTAACATCATGAAAAATATAACCTGGAGTTTGGCAATATTATCTTGAACAAATATTACCTTGAGTTTGGCAAGTTTCTTCATCCTTCTATCTGGTAGTAAACTGGGCTCCTTAATGGTAGAAATTGACCTTAATTACTAGGCCATAACATTACCATGGCACCTTGTAAACAGGAGATGCTCTATGTGTGTTTGCTGAACAAATAAAATTAGAAAACTGCATGTTAATCTTTAGGTCTTAAAATTCTTTTATGTATGCATTGGATAATTAAGTCAAAGCTACCTGATATGCAAGGTATCCTTGATATTCCCCCCAAGGATATTTCATTATTCCTTAATGAAAAGCTCTTTCTTACACATATATGAGTGTCCCTGAATTTGCTTTTCTAGTCAACCCAGCCTAACACATCTGGTGTCAAGGTTCCTGATTCAGAAGTATTTTGTGCCTGCTCATATGGTGGCTCAGGTCAGCATGCTTCTTGTTCCATGATGTAGCATTTCCAGGCTCAGAAGGTAGCAGAAAGACAAATAGTTACTGAAGGAATTATTCCAAGAGTGACCAAGGACAGTACTAGCTTTCAACTGCTCTAATGAGGTGGAACTCAAGGGTGATACATTCTCCAATCCACAAGAATGTCTCTCTCACCTCAGGGAGATCAGGTGCTGTGTAGGGGAAGATGCTGCTGGTGGCTTAGGGTTGAGTATGGCCACGTTCCTTGTTATCAAGATTATCTTGGGGAAAAAAGGAGGATTAAATTCTTTTTTACACCAGCCATTAGTGAGGCAGGCTGCTGTCTTTATTGTGTGCTGCTTACAAAAGTTCAAGATGGCTGCACTGCCTCAGACCAGCTAACAATTCACCCAGGAGTATCCTGTTTTTAGTCAGTACGCAATTCACTTCTCTATCCTTCCCTCTGAAGTCCAGAGTTTCAGAACTATCTTCTACATCTGTTCTATTTAGTTTCTCATTGTTTTAGAGGATCTATGTAGAGTTCCTAGTTTGCCATTGTCCTAGAATGAGTTCTCTTGTGAAACAAAATCAGTGAAGTATATTTATGTATGTAGAAAGGTTTATAATATGAAAAAGGCTCACACAGTTATAGAAGCAGGCAATTTCCAAGACAATAGGTCATATATTAAGATGAAGGCTTCTCCTGTGCAGCTGCAGAACAGATGAGACCAAGATCACTAGAAAGAAAATAGGTTTGTGGACGCTGAGGTGAATGAATCCACACTCAGCCACTCAGGCTTGTGCATGATGACAGCTCCCATGATCAGCAGGCAATCCTGCAGGTCTTTGTTTCAAATCCAAAGAATTTGAGGTTGAAATCCAGTTGCAGGGTCCAAAAAAAAAAAAAAAAGACAGATTTTCAAGAACATCTACTTATATTGGAAGCAGACTATGCCCCCCAGGAGATCTTTTTGTTTGTTTGTTTTGTTTTTGTGAGCATCACTGCCTCTGGTGGTCATGGGCGCTACCCAGGGCTGCTCTTGAGAGCCACTGCTGGATTTGAACCGCCAAGCCCGCGGGCTGCAGTTCTGCACTCACCCACCTATGCCACCGAGGTTCAGCCCCCAGAGGAGATCTTATCATGTAAGGTTTTAACTGTCAAACTACTGGGAAGTTACTGGGAAGTTTAAGGTAACATAAAACCTCAACTACATCTCAATATTTTTTCTTTCTACTGACACAATCCATATTGAAAGTTGTAGTTTTTATTTTCAGCAATAGGTGCCTCAATTCCTTTTATCAATCAAAGCCATGTCATCTACATATCACAGACTGTTAATGATTACAGTCAAAAAGCAAAACAAAGCCCTATTAGGTAGTTATAGTAAATAATTTTATTATCCCATTCTCTTTATTATCCATTTTATGACTTCTTCATTGCTCTTAAATATATTTAAGTCCCTTTTATGCTCCTGATTAATTAAATTGTTTCCTCAGCTTATCTTCTCAGGTCAGAAAGTAGAGCAAAATAGATCATAAGAGTCTTTCTTTTTAGAAACTGACTTGACTATTAAATAACAATTCTAATTTCCTCTCTCTCTTAACAATTGTAGTGAAAATCTCTAGGCATTCCAGATTGGAAATCCACATTTATTGATTACCTGCTATAGATTTAGAAACTTTCAGATAAAAATAACTAAAACTGACTGAAAGTGCAAGATAGATGTTACTACCTTCCTATTAATGTAGCATGGAATTGAGTTTCTGAGAAATGAATTGATTTGTTTGCATATGGTACTTAAGTAAAAAGAAACACATTAAAGCTTAATTCACATACATTTTGCTTGTCCTTCACTGAGTGGCCCAGGACAATATTCCTTGTAGACACTCAGCATAGCCACTGACTAAATTTGTACTTAGCACAAATGTATTTAAATCTGCACTTGGGTATTTCAATCAAGACCATCACTTCAACAACTAGACAAGCACTTAAGGAGAATTAAAAAAAATCTGTAATCACAAGGGAGAAACTGTATGGGCAATTTGGCATACAAAAATGTCTTTGAATTAATTTGGATTACAGGGTTTCAAGAAGAAAGAAAAGTAGAACACCTTTTACATGGCCAGAATAAAATGGAAATGCAGTCCTGATTTCTAATAATTCTGAGGTGGATTGGGTATCTTTGGACTTTTCCTATCACTGATAAAGAGACAAGCTCTTCAGTTCATTAGATACTGAAATAAAGAGTTTTCCACCTTAAAAAGACAATATGGCAAGGAATGCCATATGCTCATTAATCTCTGCTTTGCTTTCCTCCAGTGGAATGAATGCTCTCTCTCAGCCTCCTGTGGAATTGAATTCTAGTCAATGGTATGTGGACCATGAGGACCTCTGTGATTTCTAGGATTTGAGCCCCAGTCACCTCTCATGTAATCTTTCACAAAAGATTCTTTGAGTGAATTTTGTGATTGACAGGTCAGACAAAGAAGAACATTAGCTTAAATTATCCTTAGATAGCCAGAAAGATGCAAGCAGTTTATTTGAACTGAGATGCAAAGATGCAGTGTGAAGAGGCAGGAAATGTGACACGGAGGTGAAGGAAATCATCATAAGGATGGACTAATCAAGTCACTGCTGTAGGCAAAGGCAGTGTAGGTCATTTGAGATCTCCTGAGATGCCAACAGAATTCCTTCTAGGATTTTCTACCCAAAGGTTGGGAGATTGCTGCATTTGTCTGCAGCTCTCATTTTCAACAGGCCAAGGACTGTCCTCCAGGATGTTAACCCCCTGCCCTTCCTCTCCAAACTATCCTTGTGCTCAGATTGAGTGAATTATGATGTTCATCCCGGGAAACCTAAAGGAGTCGCTGGGAAAGGATGAGGACTGTGGCCCTTGGTGACAATGAAATGGTGCCAGGAGAAATGGTTTTTCCTCTTGTACTAATTAGGGCCCTTTGAAGTATCACAACAAAGGGGACATGGAAAATCAAATCAGTGTCTGATGAGTTGTTCCCAATTTCACAGGGACCCCAAGAGTAGAACTAATCTTCACAGTTTTCAAAGGTTTTTCAGAAGTAGATCAGTGGACTTTTTCTTTTCTTTTAAGACAACACTGGGTCAAATCATCAGCACCACCCAGGAACTTAGATGGACAGAGATAGGTAGATAACAGATTGACTGAAACACAGATAGAGATGACAGATCAACTGACACAGATATAGACATATTGTTCTTAGACACCATCACATTTATTTTCGACTCTTTATGATCCTATATGACAGAACAGTGTTGTCCCATAGAGTTTTCAAACTATCATTTGTATAGAAGTAGGTTGCCATATCATTGTTGTGAGGAGCTACCCGGTGACTCAACCTTTCAAGTCTTCATTCACATTAATTTCTGTGCCACAGAATTTGCTTATATACTCATATAGACATTCTATACATCTAAATATCTCTCTCCTGTGGAATTATAAACAATACCCTCCCTTTGGGTGGATTTACTGCCCTATTCCCCACCTCCCCGTGTCTTTTTATTCTTTTTACTCTTTTTTTCATCTCTTTCTCAGTTGGCTGCCATATATATCCCTCCATTAGTTTTGGTCCCTGAGATGGTTGCGGGACCTCACCCCAGGGATGTATGTATATGGTACATATATTTTCCTCTATGCCCCATGTTTTTGTTTGTTTGTTTTTTTATAAATTATTTTATTGGGGGCTCACACAACTCCCATCACTATCCATACATACATCAAGTCTATGCAGGCTGATGTGTCATTGCTAAAATTGTTTTCCCAGGCTGTGGACTTTCTTATTACTCTCTTGGTGACTTCTTTTGATGTAAGGTAATTTATCTTCATTCTTTTACACTGGTTTATTTGTCACTCCTCTGTATTTGTATCCTTTCCCTATTTCTGATAGCCTATGCATTCCCTGTGCCAAGGTCCTCAGTTTTGTCCCAATTTCTCATTAATGACCTTAATTGTCTTATCTACTTTGAGTTTATTCTTGTTCATGGAGTGAGGTAATGTTTTTGCTTCATTTTTCTGCAGGTAGATATCCATTTTTCCTAGCAGCACTTTTGAAGAAGACATCTGCTTCCCATTTGATATTTTTGTGCCGAATCAAAAATCAGTTGCCTGTATGCTGATGTTTTTAGTGCTAGGTCTTCAGCTCTTTTCCATTGGTCTGAATGTTATACCACTATCACAATGTTTTGTCATTATACCAGTAACACACTAATTTGACCACTGTGGCCATATAACATATGGTATAGTCAGGTAGAGCAAGCTCTCCCACTTTGTCCTTCTTCTTTGGGAGTTCTCTGCTAATTCTGGGCTTCTTCCCTCTCTATATGAAGTTGATAATTAGTTTTTCCAATTCTTTGAAGAAGGATGATGGTATTAATATTGGGATAGCATTACATTAAAATAGTGCCTTGGGCAGAACCATCATGTTTACTATATTAAGTCTTCCTATCAACAAGCATGAGCTATTCTTCCATTTGTTGAAGTCACTTTGGTTTCTTATAATAGTGTTCTATAGTTTTCTTCTTATAAATATTTTGTTAATTTAGTCAGGCATATTCCTACGTATTTCAATTTGTGCTTGCGTATTATAAAGGGAACTATCTTTTTAGTTGCCTCTTCTGTGATCTTGTCTGATGTGTATAGCAGTCCAATAGACCTCTGTTTGCTGTTCTTGTATTCTACCACTCTGCCATATTTTTGCATCACTTCCAACACTCTACTCGTGCAGCTTCTGAAATTTTTGATGTATAAAATCATATCATCTGTGAATACTGACATTTTATCTTCTTCCTTCCCTAGATGAATATCGTTGATGTGTTTTCTTTGTGTTATGTTGTTAGCTAGGTCCTCCAGTATGATGTCAAATAGAAGTGGGGACAAGAAGCATCCTTGTCCAGTTCCCTTTTTCGAAACTGCTTTGATCTTTTTCTCCATTGATCACCATGTTGGCTGTTGGATTTTCAAAAGTAGCTTGCATAATATTGAGAAATTTCCCTTCTATTCCTATCTTCTTGGGTGTTTTAAGTAGGAATGTTGTTGTCGAATAATTTTCCACAAATGTGGTTTTTATAATTTTTCTTGAAAATATGGCAAATACATATGGTCTTTTGTAAATTGAACTATCCGTGCATCCCTGGTATGAATCACCTTGGTCATGTGAATTTTTTTAAATGTACATTTTTGTATACCATTGGCCAGACTTTTGTTAAGGATTTTTGCATCATTAGAGATATTATTCTAAAGTTCTCAATTCTTGTGAGATCCTTGCCTCCTTTAGGTATCGGAGTTATACTAGATTCACTGAAAGAGTTCGGGAATTGTTTTTTTTTTATCATTTTCTAAAATTCTGAAAGGATTTGTGTAGGATTGGTGTCAATTCTTCCCTCAATGTTTGGTAGAATTCTCCTGTGAAGACATCTGGCCTGGCAGATTTTTTTTTTAATTAGTAATCCTTTGAAAAACTTGTCTATAGCTTCCATTGCCATGGGCCTTTTAAGGTTCTTGATGTCCATTTGGGATAGTCTCTAAGGGACTGTTTTTCCTAGGATTTGTCCATGTGTTCCCAGTTGTTAGAATACAGGCCTTCATACTCCTGTGCAATTATCCTTTTGATTTCACTAGAGTCGGTTGTAATGTCTTCTGCTTCATTCCTCATCCTTGGAATTGACATTGTTCCTTCCTTTCTTGGCCTATGTTTGCCAGAGGCCTGTCAATTCTGTTGATCCTTTCAAAGAACCAACTGTTAGCTGCATTAATATGTTCCCATAGTTTTCTTGTTTTCCCTCTCCTGCATTTCAGATCTGAATTTCTTATTTCTTTCCTTTTGCTGTTCTTAGGATTGTTCCATTGACTCTGCTCTAATTGGTGTAAGTTTTGTGCCAGCATATCATCCACAGCTCTAGCTTTACTTTTCATGTGTGCATGTATTGGTATCAGCTTTCCTCTGATAAATGCCTTTACTGTATTTGAAAGGTTTGGGTATGTTGTATTTTCATTCTCGATGGTTTCTAGAAACTTCTTGATTTCATCTCTGATCTTGGCCAATACCCACATCTTTTGCAATAGAGAAGTATTCACCCTGTACTTGGCTACCCATCCTTTCTTCACCATCCTGCTGTTGATTTCCAACCTATGGCAGAGTGATTGGAGAGAGATGTCCCTATAATCTATTGTACTTGAATTTTCTCAGGTTAGCCTTATGTCCCAGCAAGTGGACTGATCTTGAGTATGTTCCATGTGGGCTTGAAAAGAATGTAAATTTTTTGCATATGGGTGGAAAGCTCTGAAAATATCTGTCATGTCATTTTGTCCATTTGTGCTGTTTGGAACTGTAGCCTCCTTGTTGAGTTTTTCCCCTGTGATCTGTCTATTAAAGAGTGATGTATTAAAGCCACTTACTATAATTTTTAGTATATGTGCTGCCAAAGCAAGCACGACCTACTATAATTTTTGAGCCTACAATTTCTTGTTTCATCTTTTGGAGTCTTTGATTTACAAATTTTGCAGATTTCTCATTGGGTGCATATATACTATTATGCTCCTTGGCTGTTTGTCTACTGTTTCCTTTAACATTACATAATCCCCCTCCTCATCTCTTATTATGGCTTGTACCTTGAGATCAATTTTTTCAGGGATTAGGAATGCTTTCTATGATTTTACTGCATTTTCACTTGCTTGGTAATTTTTTCCCAGACTTAATTTGCAACCTGTGTTTGTCTGCAAACCTGAACTATGTCTTCTATAGACAACAGGTTGATGTGTTATATTTTCTGAGCCTGTCTCTTGCCCTCAGATGGAGTTCAGTCCATTGATATTCATTGTTATCACACCTATCTGTGGATTCTGTGATGTCATCTTGTACCTCTTATTTTGGGTGTTTTCTTAACTATCTATCTTATCAGTTTGTGTTGTATGTTGTGAATCTGCTGAACCTGTGACTGGAAAGAGAGAAGAGATAGAAGAAGCAGAAAAAAGAAGAAGAGAGAAGAAAAAAAAATTGAGAAAAGTGAGCCCAAGGATCTGAAGCACTGCCTCATGTTGTGCACAGCAAGATCACAGAGCATAGGTTTTAGCTTTCCTCAATCTGTGGGTAGACTTGCCGTAGGCAGAAGTTAGGTGGCTGAAATCAGCAGTGGCATGTGGAAGGAAAAAGAGGAAGAGGAGAGAAACAGAAAAGAAGAATGAAGAAAAAAGAAATATAAGGTAAAGAAAGAAAAAGAAAAGAAGAGAGAAAAGGGGAAAAACACAACTCTGATCACTTAAGATTGACTCTGGTGGGAAGAGAGAAGAGAAAAATAGAGAGCAAAGAGATCAATGACCCCTGATTGCCTGAATATTGACCCAGAGGGGTTTACACCCTGCTTCAAGGTGGCAGGTTGGTGTGCCCTTTTATTGCAGGGTCCCTTGGATGCTGGGCAGAATTTCGCTAGTTGTCAAGATCATGTTAGAGGCCAGATGGAGGTTTCCTCAGCAGTGTGGAACACTGTAGAGCAGGAGCCCTCAAACTTTTTAAACAGGGGGCCGGTTCACCATTCCTCTGATTGTTGGAGGGATGGACTGTAGTTGAAACAAACAAACAAACAATGAACACATTCCTATGCACACTGCACATATCTTATTTTGAATTAAAAATAAAATGGAAACAAATACAATATTTAAAATGAAGCACAAGTAAAATTATATCAACACTCTTACCAGTATTTCAATGGGAACTATGGGCCTGCTTTTGGCTAATGAGATGGTCAATGTCTGGTTCCATATTTGCCACTGCTAGTCGTAACAAGTGATGCAAGTGTGCATCACTTAGTCTAGATCTGGTTGGAGATTTCAGATGCTTCATTCCGGAAAGTCTGTCCACAGAAATAAGTGCTGCCAAAGAGGACTCCTGAGATTAGGATATGTCTCAGAGGGGAGAGATGCACAGAAATTCGGGAGGCAACTTGACTTGAATGTGTCTTTCAGAGAGTCACAATTCTGCAGTTCAGCCTGTTCCATTTAGTAAATTGTACCAACATGTTCAATGTCAATCGAAAATGGGTTACAGAAAAGTTGTATGTCCTGTTCATGGAGATGAAGCTCTTTAAATCTAAATTGGAAGTTGTGTCAGGCAGGGTTCTCTTAGAGAAATAAAATTCAGGACACATGTAGTTCTTTTTATATACTTATATATTGAGAAAGGTATATAAGATAAGAAAGAAAAAGTTAACTATAAAGTAATACAGATTGCTTGGTGCCACTCACTTGAGTGAGGCAACTAGAAGACTGGCAGTTCTTCAAATCTTGAGGGCCGCTGAGTAGTCCTCTGTAGAGAAATCCAGGCTATCTGGTTACAGGCAGCAAACAGCAGAGCAGGTCGCCAACGGTCAGTCAGATGAGAGAGTCCAACAGTCTCAAGCTCAAGAGATGTATATCTCAGGATCGTGACGAAGTAGGGCTTGAAGGATCTTCAACTCACAGCAGCACATTCCACAATTAGGTGTCCCACGGGTAGTGTTGCTTGGAGGTCGAGGCACAGGAGGAACAAGGCAGCTCTCTGGTCCAAAGATCTGGAAGCAAGAGAGAGGGTGGGACTCGCCGAGCCCTTCCTATCTCTGCCCTTCAATTCATCCCGCGTATTCATTGGCTGTGCCATCACACAGACCCACCAATCTTCTGTGGCCATGTTGGCATAACAAACCTACCCATCACAGATGTCCTTTTGCAATTTTTCCAGTGAATCCACACATATTTTGTTTGGGAATGCAACCAATGTTTTTTTTTTTTTTTTTTTTGCTAACTGATTTTGAGTTGTGAGGAGGTGGCAGAGTTTTTCTCCTTGTTTGATGTGGAGGTCTAATTTTACTTCAAATGCTTTCACATGTGATTGCACATCACAGATAAGCTTCCCCTTTCCTTGAAGTTGCACATTGAAACTGTTGAATAGCTCTGTTACATCCATCAGAAAGGCAAGGGGTCCTTTCCTTTATGTAGCATTGAGCTCTGGTCCTTTTTTGTTTTTTGAAAGCAGAAAAGCTGTAATCTGTCGAAGTAAGTCATATAAATGTTTCAAAACTTTCCCTCAACTTAGCCAACAGACTTTTGTGTATTACAGAACATCTTTTTAGTTTTTTTTTTTGTTTTTTTGAGCATCACTGCCCTCTGGTGGTGGGAGTAGGAGGCCTAGTCTTTGTTACTGTGGAGCCACTGCTGGAATTGAACCTCCATCTCAATGGGCCGCAGTCCTGCACACAACCACTACGCCACCAGGGCTCAGTCCCAGAACATCTTTTTAAATAACATTTTACTCAGACAGAAATTCCTGAAATTGTCTGTGGTTTAGTGCATTAGCTATAATGAAGTTAACATACGCTACCACAATTTTCATAACAAAGTCCCACTTCAGTGATTTACTACACAATGCTTATTGGTGGATATCTATCTATCTAAATATATATATACACATATAAATCTATATATATAAATATATATTTAGATAGATGTATCTATAGATAGAAAGGTAGGTAGATATATCTATAGATAGATAGATAGATAGATAGATAGATAGATAGATAGATAGATAGGTAGATGATAGATAGATAGATATCCACCAACAAATTTGTCCACACAGGGACCTATGACTGCACTTCCCATCAATTCAGTGTGATCAGTGCCCCCTCTATCAGTATCAGTATTGATCAATATCGATCAATGCAGTCTTGCCAGTCCACATCATTTCAGCCACACCAGTGCCCATATTGGTGGAACTCCATTTTTACCCCAGGCTCACACTGGTGCAGTGCAGACTGGCACGATTACAGAGCAGGTTCCTCCACCATTTTCCAGTTCACACTACCCTGTGTGAATCTGAACTCGCACAGGAATCTGATCACATGGGTGAGAAGACCCATGAAAAGAAGGCATGTATTTCTATTTTTTCTTCCAAATCTAATGTTAGTTCAGCCATACAAGCATATGGCTACACTCGCACTACTCAGAGATCACAACAGTGTGAACCGGGGCTTACACTGCAAACAACATACAACATCATATACAACTGAATAGCAATCAGAATATAAATGCACTTACTGCCAATTAAATTGGGTTTCCCACTCCTCGTCTGTCTGCAGAGTCAGATTACGTTCCCATGAGACCCTAGGCAGATGACTAGTTTGGGGCCCCCGTGCAATAACACTGAGCACTGACCATTTGTGATAACACTGACTGATGACAATTTACATTAATACTGAGCACTGACCATTTGCATTGCCTCTGAGCACTTACAACTGGGTTTAGGACTGGGCACTATTTGCGTCATCATTGTGTTGCAACCCCCCTAGAAACCACCCCCAACTAAAGGACTTAAAAGACAAGCCTTTGTAACTTCAAAAAAACAGCTCTCCTAACTTAAAAAAGGCACCCCTATCTGCAAAAAAAGGCTTGCTAACTTCAGAGAAAAGCCCCCCTTAACCACATAAAAAGGCCCTACTAACTGCAAAATAAAAAACAAAATAGACTTCTAACTTCAAAAAAAAAATCCTAATTTGTTCTTACCCCAATTCTCAGGCAGCAGCAGGCTCTGCAAAGGCAAGCTCATGACTCTTCCAATCACATTTGAGACCTACAGGAGCAGTGGAGAGACAGAGAGAAGGAGGAAAGTCAGAGAGTGCGGTGGACATTCCACACAAGTGCACTGCGGACTGGGAAGAGTCTGCTGCTAAGAAGGACAGGCAGCGGTGGCAAAAACACCCAGTGCCCCGGTAAATGTCCTTGGTGAGCAGCATGTGGCCTGAGGGCCATTGTTTGAGGAGCCCTGCTGTAGAGGCTGTCACAGCTGCCTTGTCTGGTGTGAAGTGCTTCCACAGAGATCAGGCTGGAGGTCCCTCTGTTATTTGAGTGGAGTTGCCCTAGGCAAAGGGTAGTAGCCCAGAAGCCAGCAGTGGTGTATGAAAGGAAAGAGAAGGCAAGGGAAGGGACAGGTAGAGGAGAGGATAGGAGAGGTGAGGAGAGGAGAGAAGAGAGAACAAAGCAAAACAAAACTAGGATTTTTGAGTCAACTCCCGATTTTATGGTCTGGCAGCAGAAGCTCCGGGCAGGTGAATCTAATTAGACACCCTCTTCTTCTGTCTCTTAATGTCCTTTTTTCCCAATTATTTTATTGGGGGCTCTTACAGCTCTTACAACATTCAATACATGATTTGTATCAAGCAGGTTTGTATACATATTACCATATTCATTTTGAAATATTTTCCACTTGAGCCCTTTTATAGTTAAAAAAACACATGTAAACATTTTTCCTGGCATTCCCTGATTTCAGTCATCCTCTATCTGCCATTTTGGGTATCTAATTTCTATATTGCCCATGTACAACAACCCAGTGCTCTAAGGAAATAATCATATCTTTCAATGTGAAGAATGTTCATTCCAGTCGGAAACTCATGAAATGTGTGTCCATTAGCAAAGTCAAATCAGGACAGGCCATCCATAAAGTCAGCAGCGATATGCACCAGGTCACAGACTTAAATCACTTCCCTTCCTCTGGTCGAGTTCTGGTCAACTCAATGTGGGCTGTTTCACTTAGCCTCACCATGGTAGCCATAGGTCACCTTCCCTTTAGACCAAGGTCCCAACAAATTCTCAACATGCCTAGCTCTCTCATGGTAGGTCATGAACTTCAGACCAGTCAACCCGCTCTCGTCTTCTCTTTTTCCTGTGAACAAAGTCCACAGGTTTCAGTGGCCAAAGTCAACACAGCTCTTTATTGCTGCATTTCTCCTGCTTTCACCGACCGACAAACAGTAATTCTGGATGGTCACCTAACAAGTATTTCAGCCTGCCACAGGTTTCCTTTAACATTCAGTCCCAGAGAGGAGTTGTCTTCATGGTTTCAGATTCCTTCCCTTCTGAAGATAATCACTAGTCAGGATTTTCCAAGGAAATAGACTCTATCCTTCTATATTGGTCAGTCTGATCTTCTCTCAGACTACAAGTATCCTGAATACTCTGAAAAACTGGGTGGGGCTACTTTCTTCAGAGAAGTTTTTCTAGGTGTGGCCTAACCCCATTTAAGCACAAAGTGGGGTTAATCTCTTCAGAGATGTCTTTGACGCTAAGTCCTAAATCCTCTAGACGTCAATGCTTGGCTTGAGGTAACTGGATTTGCAAACTCTTTTCCTACTTCCCAATAAACATTTCTATACATCCTTATATTTACAATAATAGGCATAAGAAATCAGTATAAACAGCATAGTCAGAAATCAAAGTTAATTCTTAAAACAGTCAATGTCAATACTTATAAAGCTTAGCTATATTTTTATCTAAACTACCGTTTACACAAAAACATGGAATTAGGTCTCTGAAGGCATCAAAACAGATCCATGCTTTCGGTGAGGCATTCGGACCTTTTTAACCATGTTCCTTTAGCAGCATAGATTCTGAGATATTAAAAAGGGAGTTATTAACCCTGTGCTCAAGATATACATTAACAGTATTCATTTTATATAGAAATAACCAAAGAGAGCATCCAAAAAAAATAATCAAAACTTTAACTTCCCATATTGTTTCCAGAAAATAACTCAGTAAACTCCAAGGACATATCTGACTTCTGGCTAGCCAAAGAAGTAACAATATCATGAGGCACAAGTCAAACAAGCTTCTACTTTGCATCTTATGGTTTGTTCCTCTAGTACCCCACTCCTAAGGTACCATAATGTGTTAGTCCGGGTAGGCTAGAGGAACAAATTTCATAGACATGCATATAGATATAGGGACTAGGTTTATATACAAGAGGAACAGGGCATTGAGCTCAGTTCAGTTCAAAGTCATAAGTCCAATATTAACCAATATGCCCAAAATCAGTCTATAAAATCTCCTTCCGATTCATGAAGTCACAGGTCAGTGGGTGCAGAATCCTGGTGCTGGCAGGGGTCTCCACATGGTTCCTCACTTCCAGGGCTCAGGGTCCATCAATAGCAGAAGTAACTCATCACTGCAGAGGTCTCTATGTGGCCCCAGCTTCAGAGGTCTGGCTCCATTGGGGCAAGGCTGTATGGTCTCTCCGCCAGCTCCTGCAGCTTCTCAGATGCTGCCATCTTGTCTTGTCCATGATTCATCTTCTCTGAGACTAACTCCCAACCACTGGGGAAGATAGCTTCTCATCTTCATGAGGAAAATATCGGGACATTTCCCAGACATATCAGGAGAGAGCCATGCCCACACCGAGGCCTCATTGGCTATTCAATGGCTATCTTCAGATTAGCAGGCTAGACTCCACCCCTACATTTCAATCATAAAATTAACATAAGCACATGACTGCCACAATTTGCTTTACCTATTCCATATCAAGAGCAAGTTTTGTGGTATTGTGGGCTATGTGTTATGCTGCTAACTACAAGCCATGCCCTTCCTCCTTTATCCAACTTTTACATTTCAATCACCAAAAATTATCAATGAATTTTGATTGCATGTTTGATTAATTTCCAAGTGAAGTTGGCAGAATTCTTCAATGTCTTCATCACTAGCTTTAGGAATTGGTGCAAATATTTGAATAATAAAAGGTATGTATATCAGGCAGCATTGTACTTCAAGATAGATTTTCAAATATCCTTTTTGATGAGTAGAGTGATTCTGTTTCTTTAGAATATGTCATTCTTGGCATAGTAAGCCATATGATTGTCTAATTCAAATTGGTCAATACTAATCTATTTCAGTTTACCAATGCTTAAAATATTAATCAATTGACTATGCAGACAATTTCATTTTGATGACTTCAAATTTTCCTGGACTCATGCTTTGTTCCAACTATTAGCTCTTTCTAGCGCTTGTCCCCATCATAAGCTGCCCATTAGCAACTCATCTTCTGGCTTAAAATCTGACATTGTTTTATCATATTCCTAAGATTTTTACTATGATTTATTTTGCTATTCACAAGATTTGAGTGCTGAATACGTCAGAAGTGGATAGCCCATTCCTTCTTTGTAGTATGTTCTTAGTCTAGACATCTGCTGAAATCTGTTCACTTTGGCCATTCTGATGGCTTATGAAATACAAGTGACATAGTTTGCAGCATCATAACAACATAAAAGCCACTGCGATGTGATAAAATGACAGCAAGTGGTTAATTTTTATGCATAGGTGCATACAATTTCGCTACAACTATGTATAGAAATTTGGTGAATCAGACCAGGGGGAAAGTTATGACAAGTTCTTAGGGTTGACCACATATCTTGTGGGAATGTGTCACAGGGTATGGAGAGTCAGGGCTATAGCTTGAAGAAGGACATCATGCTTGACAAAATAGGAGGGTCAGTGAAGAAGAGGAAAGCCCAGTGGCTACAATCGTGTCCTCAAACATAGCAATGACTTTGAAGATAACCCTGGTCTGGACAGTGTTTTAGGCTCTGGTCAATGATTTCTCTTTGAATTGGTATAATCTTGATAGCACATAACAACAAAAGCATATGGCGTTAATATGACATTGGAACATTGATCAATTTTAAATTTCTTCCCCACAAGTAAATGTAACCTTTATTTGCATCTGTATTCACTCAACTCCACAAATATATAACAAGGTTATCCTATATAAGATATACTAGTTTTTAAAAATAGCTTTCAGATTGATATATGATCAACTTAACAATTCAATGTTAGAATTGTGCATTCATCATCTCAATTAAATTAAAATATTTTCTTCATTCTTGCATCCATTGTTGTTTGTTCCCCACTTCCCCCATCCAGCCTCCCTAAGAAACTATTAATCTAGTTGCTGACTGTCTAGATTTACCTTTTGTGAATAAGACATTTTAGTATAACGTTCGTTCTTGGCTGCATCAAACTGAAAAGCTTCTGTTATAAAATTAGAAGTCTGGTATATTTAGCCCCACCTTGTATTGAAGAAGTTGTCATGGTTAGGATATTAAGAGGACAAAGGAGAAGCTTAGCACTAAATACACAGTACTTTTCTAAAGTGACTGTAATTCATTATTTGGTCATCAAGTTGACACAGTCCAATGGATCACAGCACAGAAAAACACCAGAGTGTTTTACATAATGTCAATGTGTGCTTCATAATTATTCATCATTTAACTGGTGCTTTTTATGTCAACATGCATTGTGCTCATTTAAATCAGGGAAGTAATATTATTTCTCTTGGTGACCTCAGGAAAATAAACATAAAATATATGTGAACTAGTGATTATTTTTAAATATTTCAAATTAAAATTTTTATTTTGGTGAAAATATGTACATCAAAACATGCTTCTATTTAACAATTTTGACATATTGTTCTGTAACATTGGTTGCATTTTTAGTGTGTTAACATTCTCATTTTTAATGCTCTAGGTGCCTCACTACCATTAATTTAGATGCACTGTACCTTCAGCAACTTTTGATTTAGTTAATTTTTTCATATATATATATATATATATATATATATATATATTTGGGCAATTCCCCCCAAGTGGATCTTTTCCTCAAAGCTTTAAGTGCTTTAAATATTTTTACACCTTAAAGTGCTCCCATTACACTTAATAAATTTGTCAAATATTAGATCCATCCTTGGAAACCGTTTGAAAGCTCATCTGTTCTGATGGCTTACAGCACCTCCCTCATTTTTTCTTCCCCTTTCTACATCATTGAACTGCAGTTCCTTCATGTCCCTCTTCATTTGTGGAAACAAAAGGAAGTCACATAGAGAGAGGTCGGGTGATGAAGGTGCATGAAGAAATAGAGTCATGCTGGTTTTTTTATCTAAAATTGGTGCACTGAGATGGCTATATGAGTAAATGCTTTGTTATGGTGATGAAACCTGACCCCCTCTAGCGCAAATCAGTATTCTCTTTTTTGCACGCTGTCATTCAGAATCGCTAAATAGAAAGCTTGATTAACAGTCTAATCGGGTGGGAAGAACTCCAAATGCACTACAAATTGACATTTTTAGTCATTCAGGAAATTGACAGATGTCCAGAATGAGTCTTGTTATCAGTCATCATTTCACCTTTTTTGAAAAGAGAAAACCACTTGTATTTTTTCCATAGTGCTATTTTTGTAAGCTGTGTTCAATATCACAATAGTTTCTGAATCATTTTTCCAAGCAGGAAACAAAATGCCACTGTACTCCTAAGTTGGTCATTATAAAAAGTGAGATTTCAGTGAAACCGCTTTTACAAAAAAATTCACTGTAACCTTAGAGAACCTTCCCAGGGGATGTCACTGGGTGCACTAATTCAGAGCAAGCAGCTCAATGTTCTCCTAGCAGGAAAGATATGTACTACCAAAGCTGTGCCCAACTGAGCTTTTCTAACCTTTTTTTTTGTACCCCCATATATATATATATATATATTTCATTGCAATATTTAAGAATTACATTATTTACTTTTTAACTAAACTGTATATTGTTGTTGCTTATTTGCTTAAAGATGCCTTAAAGGTTTCTTTTTAAGGTTTGAGGTTATTCCAGGACAATCCTCTGGGCATTTTATCAAGCCTCATTTAGCTTAGTTAAGTCTGAATTTGCAGTTCTGCTCCATATTTTCACATCTATGATAGGACCCATCTATTTTGTCCCGTGACAAAACTTTCTGTGCTGGGCACCATCCAATTCTTTTGTTCCTTCAAATGAATAGAGAACAATTGTTGTAACTTGAGGTCTTATTTCTAAGTCCTTATGCTTGATAGTTGAGAGGAACTAATAAAGTTGATACCAAAACAAACAAATGTCACCATGGGGGAATTATATAATCTGGTGGTGTCAATTTGAGAGGATTACAAATGAAAGGACAGAGTCTGACCTGTCAGTCAACCAGTGAGACCTCTGTGTAGGCAAGGCTTTCTCCTGGGGACTTCTGGGAAATTCTGTGGACTGCTATATTTTTCCTCATTGGAGGAGTGATACAGTCTCTCTCTGGTCAATCCTTGTGAGACTTCCTAGCTGACAAGAAACTCTCCCTCACTTCATTTCCTGGGATGATTCTCTTCTGATAAACACATGACATTACTCCCAGTGAGCCGGAAAAGCCACCTGAATCTAATCTGATGCAGTCCTGGAAACTGGAGGAGCCACATGGAGAATCCTGCTAGCACTGAGATGCTTACAATGCCCCTGGATACAAAGACTTTCTACCCACTGACCCGTGATTATTCTGCCCTCAGTGTCATTGCTTGTATTTCATGAGTCTGAAGAGTACCTTATAGATTGGTAATAGACATATGGGCTAATATGGACTCATGGGCTTAGACTAGACTGGGTTGGGATGTTTTCTCAATGTACAATTACCCTTTTTGTACTCTCTCTTGTACAGATAGGAGTTTCTATGGATTTGTTTCTCTAGTCTACCCAGGCTGGCACACCATTATTGACAGCAAGGCTATAGAACTGGGTAGATAGACTGTACCCCCTTATAGCTATCCAAAGCCTTGTATCTCTTCTGATAACTGCCAGGTGGTTTTGAACTGCTCACTTTGTGGTTAGCAGGCCAGCTCTTAACCACTAAGATATCACGCCTCATGGGTCTGATATCTGTTGCTTATTATTCCAACATAAAGCTCTTATCGTCACAAAAAACTTCTTCATTTTCTCTAGTAAGAATAATCATTAGCAGAGAGATTTCTTTGAACGGTTTCTTTTGTCTTTGTGTTCCAGTCTCCATCAGGAAACATAGGGATTGAAGACATTTCTAGACAAAAGCTCACAATTTCTTATCGACCTGTATTTGCCACAAGAGTGTCATGTGAATAATAATTGAACTTTGAGATTTTGCATATAATAATTATAATGATCATATTTTGACAGTGAGAGTGGGAAAGAATTGTTCCCACTATATTATAGACTGACAATTGTATCATTTAGTCATATGTGCTGGCTTGGTTTTTGCTATGACACTGTAAGATTAAACCACAGATTTTTGAAATACCAGTTAGGTCACTCATGGTGAAGATGGCTTGCAGAACTCCAAGTCTAATGCAGACTACAAAGAAAAAAGTGGTTCACTTCTGAAAAACTAGCTACTGAAAACCTTAAGAATATCAGTGAAACATTACCTGATATAGTGCCAGAAGATAAACACCTAGCTTGGAAGACACTCCAACTGTGACCAGATAATTAAACCCTTAAAATAAAGTTGATCATAATCATTCAGAGACAGCAACAATTTGAGGACCTTCATTTACTAATTTTGAATGACTCAAAATGGAAAGAAATATATAGAGAGACTAATGGATAGTAGAAAGTATAATGTACAAAGTTTGGATTCAAAAAATTGGAAATCAAAACAGTGAAATGGAATACATAGATATCGACACCATAGACATTAATGGTTGAAATGGACTATTATTACGTATTTTGACCAAATATATGTCCCAATCTGTAAACCAAACTTAGTGCCATTGAGTCAATTCTGACTCACACTGATCCTAAGGGGAAGAATAGAACTGCCCCTTTGAGTTAGTTGCCAAGATAGTAGCACTTTATAAAGTGATGGAATTTCTCAATATGGCTCTGTAACTGAGATTATACAACTAGGGCATGTGTAACACTAAAAGAGGGGATTGGTCAATTTTTTTACCATCTATTGGCTAAAAGAATAATCCATCCTGAAGAGGTACCCTCCTCTTCATGCCCACAGGACCGTGGAAGAACTCTTCTATCTGAAGAGGCAGAGACCAGATGCCTAATAGACTTGGCATACAGACTCAGAGGAGCAGCACTAAGACTATCGGGTGCCTTCTTCTTATCTGGACCCAAACCAAGGAACTAGGGAGTAGAGCGACTGCTGGCTGGCTTTTGGGCCCATGTAAATGAGAACCAAGGAACCATGTGGCTTCGAGACTGAGAACTGAAAAGAGAGATTGGCTGCTGGCTGAGGACACCAACGACGATATCCTTACTGTTTGCTGATCCTGACTTGTGGCCACCTGCTTACTTCTATAATAACTCTAAATTCAAGATCCCTGCCATTGAGTTGATTGCAACCCATTGTGATGCTATTGATCAGGAAAGAACAGCCCTGTGTAGTGATTCAGGGTTTTGAGCTACATATCTAGTATGTTTAGTCCAAGGCATAACTACTATGCCACCAGAGGTCCTGTGACTTCCCTATTACATCTCTGCACGGAGTAGAGAGTCTCATCTATCTCGTTCAGAGAGACTGGTGGTTTTAAAGAGCTGATCTTAAAATGAAGAGTCCAAAACATAATTCACTACACCACCAGGCACCTTGCTACTATGTCAGGATTGACAAATTCAAAAGAAGTGGAATCACAATCATCTTTAGAAAGAACATTTCAAAATATATTCTGGAGTACAAGTCTGTTAATGATAAGTGATATTCATAAACCTGTAAGGAAGACCACTTAATATGACTGCTATTCAAAATTATACATCAATCACTATTACCTACATTGAAGAAATTGAAGATTATTACTAACTCCTGTCACCTGAAATTTACCAAACATTCGATCAAGATCCATTGATAATTACTGGTAATTGCAATGTGAAAGTTGTAAACAAAGAAGGACCAGCAGTTAGAATATGGGACATTTGGGTGAGAAACAATGTCAGAGATTGCATGATAGAATTTTGCAAAGCCGCCAATCTAATCTACAAATGTGGAAAGAGAGGGTGGAGTTGCTCAGTATCCTTAAGTATAGGATCAGGGACCAACCATGAAACAAATCATCAGCTGTTCACATACGTGTTAAAGTTGAAGCTGAAGAATATTAAAACAAGTCACAGGTATCAAAATATAATCCTATCTGAATTTAGAGATCATCTTAAGAACAGATTTGATGCATTGATCACTAATGACTAAAAATCAGATACACCGTGGGACAACATCAAAGATGTACTATATGAAGAAGCCAAACCAATTATTAAAAAGACAAGAAATAAATTACCAAAATGGATGTCTGACACTTGCCCTTGTATGTAGAATTATTAAAGTGAAAGGAAGAAACGATGAACAAAAAGAGCTAAACAAAACATTTAATTGGCAGTTTATGAAGACAAAATAAAGCATTATAATAAAATGCACCAAGAGTTGGAATTAGGCAAAGAAAAGAGGACATTCTTAGCATTAAGCTAAAAGTGAAGAAAATACTGAGTCCATAAGTTGCAATATTGAAGGATGTATTCTTAGTAATAAAGCAGGTAGCCATGTACCTCTTAGTGCTGTGCTTTGTTACCGCCTTTAGATCAACACACAAAATACCTACTGTGCCAGCTGCCAGCCTCCTCCCACCCCCAGTTCCTCTCCCCTTCCTTTTAACCTACAAAAACACTGTCTGCTGATGAGTTGTAAGTCATTTTGCAGAGGAAATTGGGTGTGCAAATCCCGTGATTAGACAAACATCTCTCATTAAAAGTTGTAATCCGCTGGCCCTTGGTTTTGACACCTTAATTCTGAACTCTTAACAGGATGAGCACACTCAATGGCCCTGAACAACTCCACCTTCTTCATCTCTTTCCTGCCTCTCTCTCCCTTCCTTGCTTGAGTCACCACCAGAAAATGACACAGTCTTCCAGATGGGGTAACAAGGCTTTTTCTTACGTGCAGTGATAATAATGTTTTCTCAGTTTTATTACAGTCTCTTGAGAGTGAGACTGATTTGCATATTCCCTAACACTTAATTAACGATGTCACCTTCCCAGTGCCTTGAAAACAGTTTGCATTTTTTCTTCCTCCCCGGGCAGACCTCCAACAGTTACCTCCCACATTTTCTGCTGCAGTCCTTTTTATTACTTTAATGACAAATAATTGGACAGATTCTGAGTAATGAGGGTGAGAGCCAAAGGACTGTTGCAAGGGAGACGGCTGCGTGTTACAAGACACTTTTAGTGGTCTCTAAATCAGACAGACAAGTAGAGTAATGATCATCTGGCTGTAATGAGACACAATTAAGAATCACTGCGGCAAATGACAGAGCAGTTCATTGAACAGCAACCTCCTTCTCCGTGGGCTCTCTCCCTCTTCTTTTCCAAAGGCAATCGAAGCTTAATTATAGCATCACCATTTTCAATGCTATAGTTAAGATTGTGTCAGCATTTCCTCTATAAATTGTATCACTTCAGGGGTTTATTACTTAAACATTAAAACTGCCCCCATTTCTAAAATGTAGAGTGTCACGTCTTGATCTAAGAGAACAAGAAAATATAGATTGTCCACAGGAGAAAACATCTGGGAAGCGGGTGGTGTTGGACAAAACCACAGCTTCAACAAGTTGATTACAGCTCATGATGAGCCCATGTGGGGCAGAGCAGGACTGTGCTTTATAGACTTTCCAATGACTGATTATTGGAAAGAAACTTGCCCGGCAGTTTCCTCTAAGTACTTCTTGGTGGGTTAGAACTTCAAGCTTTGTTTAGTGGCTGGATATGTTTACTGTTTGCATTCCCAAGGGGCTGCAGAGAAAGTCTTAGAGGGTATTTTAGCAGAATCTTTAGTCTGGTTTCTCCAACTTCAACATGTGCCAGGATCTGTGAGAGGACTTCTTACAAAAGATAGATTTACCCTGTGCACCTACAAAGTTTTTATTCGATTGATTATCCGGGCCAAGTTACAGTTCTAATACATTTCCAGATGCTGTTGCTGCGGGCCCAGGTATGACATTCAGACAGTCTATAATGGTCTTTACCAAAAATGAATTTGAAAATTACCAAATTCCCATAGATCACAAGATAGTGAAGTTGTTTTTTATTTAACAGAGTATCCTCTTTAGAAATCCATCCTCTAACCCATCCCCACTCTAAATGGTACTTATTTTTACTCAATCAGTTATGGCATGTAATAGATATTTAATATATAAATTTGTTTCTAAATTATATGTTGTGTATGTTACCATTGCCCATTTCCAATGATCTGGAAGGCCTTGGGGTTTTTTTCTTATGCAAATATCCCTTACTCATTGTTACCTGTCCAGTAAACACATTCCCATATTTGTAGATAGTGGTGTAGTGGTTATGCATTGGGCTGTGATCTGCATGGTTGACAGTTCAAAACCACCAACAGCTCCTCAGGAGATAGACTGGGCTTCTTATTCCCTTAAAGGGTTATAGTCTCAGAACCTAACAAGTGGTCAATTGGAGTCAGCATTGACTCAATAGTAGTAATTTGAAATACATAAAAATAGACTATAATTTCATGGAGATTTTCATCTATTGAGCATTTATTCTACTGATTTTAATATCTTTCGGCAATATTTATAAAAGGACCTGTCCAATGCCATTGTACATAATCCTTTGTGAATGGCTCATAATGATGCAGTTTGCTGTTAAATAACACCAGTTGAGGAAATATGAGTACAGCTCATTGTCAATATCTGAAATCATTTTGGAAGAATGTGGAACCATAAATAATGACGAAAATCTTCATGCTCCTGTTTTGGGGAGCAAATCACAAATACGCAGGCACATTATACTATGCATTGAATAAATGATATGAAACAAATATGGGAAAGTGAAAATATTTAGAAGTGACTTTGTGTCCCTGGCTGTGTAATTGCACTACGAGAATAAGAAACAGCCTATTTTTAAAAAATGTAACGATAAGCTGGAAAAATTAGTTAATTAGAAGGTTTGGATAATCTAGTGCAAACTTTTTTTTGGTTGCTGTTAGATAACTACAGTTTTGAGGTTCAGACACCCAAAATTCAATAGTCACTTAGCAAGGGATGGCTGTCATACCTAGGACCTGAGATGATTCTAGAAATAATCAGTGGAATGAATTATGTTGCCATAAAGCCTCAAGATCGATCATTAAACAAACTAAAACATATCAAAGAGGGAATTATTTACTGCTGCTGCAAAACCTAATGTGAGCATCAGTGCCTCTTCAGGGTGACAGACCTTCCTTTGGTAACTCCTGATGACATTGTGATTTTGGTCTCATTATCTCAGCAGACTCACAGGAGCCCTATAGGACAGAGAAGGACTTCCCCTGTGGGTTTCCTCCACTGTCCTCTTTATGGGAGTTGAAAGCCGCATATTTCTCCTGAGGAGCAGCTGATGATTTCAAATCGCTGATCTTGAAGATGGCAACATAACATCCCACAGGGCAACCAGGCCTCTCTCCGTCTGAGACCAAATGGACTCCATGGCTATGTGTTTGGTCTCGGTTTACCTCAGTTGAGCTTTCCATGTTTACCTTGGCAGAGGAAGAAAATGTGGGGCGCTCTGCTGAAATGTAGCCCAGAAGGGTTAGAAATCACTTTTGTTAGCATCCTATTGACCCAGACCTAGCTACATACCTCTGTCCACGTACCAGAGTTCAGAAAGAGGTGATTTTCTTGTATCTTAGAGAATAAAGCAGTAGAATTTTCATCTATAGTTATTCAGACATAATTTTTCTTTTTGTTTACAAAAAATTACATTACTACCTGGCACCTGTCTTTGCATTTTAATCTCGTGGTGTGAAGTCTTTGTTATATCCAGTCAATTGTTTCTGCATTGCACTTTTATCATTGAGCCATAAACTTAATTCTACTGAACGTGTATTATTCACAAAATGCTTATGCATCTATAATCTCAGTTAATCACTCTTGCAGCGATATGTAGAAAACGATTCTAGCCATCATCTCATGATGAAATATGATCAAGAAAATCCAGAGATAATCTCAGGTGTCCTAGTTTAAGAAGCTAAATTATAGAGCAAACCAGAGCTCTGCAGCTTTAGATTTCATGCCCATTACAATGTACCATAGTACGCTCTTTGTTGGAACTCTTTATGCCTTCTCCTCTAAAATAATTACGCTGAAACGGCGACACTGTTTGGTATGCACTGGGCATCTAGCCACAATATGGGTCCTATCAGTTGCGTCTCCAGAGGAAGATGAGACTGTCTGCACTAGTAAATATTTATAGCCTTTGACATCTTACAGAGGGTTACTATGAGCAGAAATTGGCCTGATGGCAGTGGATTTGGTTTGCTTTGTTTTTTTTACTGCAAGCCTGAAATTCTCCCCACCTTGTTTCCCTCAGCATTTCAGAGATTCAGTTCCACATGTGATGAGGTCTGGGGTTGTTTTTCATGAGGTTGCTGCAGAAATCATTAGTCCATAATTTCTTTAAAAGTCTAAAATGGGCTATGCTTTTAGTTCATTTTATTTGATCCTTACATATACTTCCAAAATCTTGAATTATTAGCCATTAAATTAATTTTATTTAATATCTGCAATTATAGGGTCTGGGTTAATGCAATCCTGATATGTGCCACCTGTACTTCTTTACCAGTAAATTATCCTGTGTCAACTTTTATGCTACCAATGTAAATTTCCTCTTACGCAAGAACTTTAGTGCTTTCACATAAATTAAACTCTTTGGAATTATGTGTTGGTCATTTTACTAAAGGAAGAATGAGTCCTATAGGGAAATGTATTGTGACTTCTGAACTCCAGAACAATCTTTTTCCTTGTGACTTTGGTGATGTGTGCAGAAACCTTCTGAACTGATTTCCTTATATCAAAAGTAAACTATGAGTTTAATCGAAAGGCATAAAAATGTTTAATTAAAGGGTCTGGGAATCAATTGGTAAAAGTAAAAGTGGCCTGTCTCTTCATAATTCCTAGAGAACTTTTTGGAGAATTTATGCTTCCATTTCCAACAACTTTAAAAAAAGTTTAATGCTCTGAGTTTTCAGTGTGAAGGAACCAAATGGGGAGGTCCTTTTACTAGTGAATGTAGTAAGAGTTGCATTCTATTTAAGCAACAATTTGAGCTTCTTTCAGTCCACTGTCCCTGTAATCACTTTCAATAGTAATTTTGCTGGTACATAATGAGACAGGGAAGACTATGCTTCATACAAAAATGCTCTCCTGGTGCCTCTATATTTATTTTTAAATATAAACGGACATGATGAATCCATATGACTATATAAGGATTGTCAATAATGATAGTTTCCTGATAGTATACATAGTTTTATAGTAAAATGCTCTTTCTTATCTTCCCAAAAGACTGGGTGAATCAATACTATGGTTTTCCAGGGTTACCCTTGCAGACCAGTCACCTAGAATCGCCGAAGTATGAGCTGAAAAGGAGGCAAATCTATATTGGGTAATAAAGGACACCAAAAATAACATCGATCTGAGTCTATGTCCAACTGCAATGCTCAGAGTTAAAGTTACTGCTCCACAGATTCTGCACCTCTTCACGCCACCTTTTAAATTTTCCTAGAAATGGTGATCACGGAATCCTGGAGTACGTTTCCATCCTTGAGGGATGGAGGGAGTTGATTGTGAGAAATAAGCAGATTTGAGTAGTGCTACAGGTGTACTGAATTATACATGATTTGGGTACTCAGATTATCTTTACAGATTGCTATGAATGTTGGCTGTGATAAATTTCATTTATTTGAAAGAGACAACAATACCATCTTGTATATCAGAGAGGTCCATAGCCAATGTTTGAATGACACAAGAGTATCGTAGGCCAGTCCTTGACTCAGGGAAGTACAACTTTGTGGTGATATCTATGCTCCAGAGACTGTGGGTGAGAGACTAGATCTTTGCTTTTGTTTTCTTCCCTGCTTCATTTCATTTTTTATAGATATTCTCCTTATAAACAATCTTTCAGTTGACCTTTCACCCAAATCTCTAGCTCAAACTCTACTTTAAGGGATTCTGACCTAAAATATTTGAGTTCTCATTAAGCCATTTTCTGAGATTTCCATAGTTTTATAGTAAAATAAAAACTTCTGTCTTCTCAAAAGACTGGATGAACCAAAAATATGGTTTTCCAGGATTTCTCTCATAAAATGTTTTATGGCTTAATTACATTCAAGACCATATTTTGAAGTCTTATTTTCTTGGGAAAAGGGTATTCCTGATACACTTTATACAAAATAAGTTGCCGAAATAACTGTATTTGAAAGATAAGCTTCAGTCATCTTAGGTTCATTGGGGATAAAAATTGAAAATCATCAGATACTATAGATGGATTCTATATTCATATATCTCTCTATATATCCTTTCAAATTGCAAGAATATAAACTGGGGTGTCTGAGCATCTTCTTGCACACATATGATGCATTTTTTTCTGATCGAATCTATTTTTCTATCATCTGTCACCACTTTTTGCGTCTATTCACTTCCATAAATATACTCTCTGGTTTTAGGTCAGTTTAGCTATCTATTTCTAACATTAAAGGAGAATTATATGCAGTGAAATCAATCAATCAAACAAAAAAAATTCCCACTGGGTTAGAGGATATAAGAAAATTTTTCTGCATCATAGTTTGTGAGTGGTGGTTAGGGAATACTAATCAGATTGCATACTTTCTTTTGATACTTTTTCAGCCATAATAACATGCATATATTTTATTTCTTTTTTTAGGTAAATACCTCATCTTGTGGGCCATTGCAGTCTCATTCCTTGGCACTGTCCTCTTGCACATCAGGATGCATCTATTTTTAAATTGTTTCTAATACAATTTTCAGAAAATCCCCTCTGTTTTCTTTCATCTTTGAACTTCTGCACATGTCGTGTTCTCTTTGCCAAATATCTCTTCTTCCCATGCCACATCTTTGCTTCTTTAGTTCTTTTAATTCATCAGCTGTACCTTTAAAATTAATGTTCCTTGTGAAATCTTTGACTGCCTGTAAGTTTCTTTACCAGCTTCCCTAGAACCTGGAATTTTACTGTACATTAATTGATTTATCAATCATCTGTTGATATCAAGGATATGTTGATATGTTGTTGAGATCAAGGAACATGTATTGAACTTTCACTTACATTTCCTAGCTTTGCGCTAGCTTTGACACATAGTAAGCATTGAAATGTGACATCAAACATCACTACTATTTGGTTTGCTCTGACTCATAGCAACAGGATAGGACAGAGCAGAATGGCCCCAAGAGTTTTTCCAAGGTTAAATAAAAAACATGATAGAACAGTATTTATTTATTTTAGTCTCATATATGGTATATCATTGGGAAATGTTTCACAATGAAATGCAAATACAATACAATGGATAGAAAAATTGCTAGTGATCTGGTAAAATATGCAGGATTCAGCACATTGACAAAAGCAAAAAGGCAAACTTTGAGAACTGCTGAATTCACAAGCACAACTATGGCTGATCAAATGCAAAAGAGAGAAGAAAAGTATGCAAGGATGATGATAGAATAGGTAATTAAAACAGGAACAGCTATTCCAATGAAACTTTAAATATAGAAATTGGTTGCAATCTTTGAATATTTTTGTAAAAATTGCCCACTTTATAGAAAGGTTTTCCTATAACTTTGGTTCTAACCAAGTGGTTAATGTACTATTCATAACTAGCAACATTTTAAATTCTACTATTCTTGTCAACTATTAGGGGGACATCAATATTTTTAAGAGAAATTTAATTTGATTCAGAATGACAGACTGGAAACATGAGTAGGGACACAAATATGTGTAAGGAAACCATGGGGGAGGTATATGAGTACCCAATAAAATAACTCATTAATAAAAAGGGGGAAAGAGGGAAGAGGAGCTTTACCAAGGGCTCAAGAGGAAAATGTTTGGAAATAAGTGTGGTAATATGTGTGCAAATGTGCTTGACACAGATGATGTTATAATAGCTGTAAGAGCCCCCAATAAAATTATTTTCAAAAAGAAAGAAAAAGATGAAAATCAAGGAAACATTTCAGGCCAATCCAGCTCAAATCCATAAGTCCAGGACTAGTCCATAACTCCTTCTTCATACTCCATGCTGTCACATGCTGTTGGGCAACATGCAATTAGATCACCGGGCAGTGGATGCAAACTTCTGTGGATCCAAGGCTGATGGAAACCTGGTTGGACTCTGCAGCTCTCTGGGTAGGTACCAGGAAGGGAAAAGTAGAGAGAAGGGTGGATTCCTAGGACTCTCCTTATGAGACATTCCCATCCCCAAGGATGCCACGCCAGCCTGTGACCTGTGACAGGTTGAGTGGCACCACCAGACTTTCATGTATCTTCAAGTTGATATAAAATTATGTCGAGACCACAGGGGTGAGGTAGAGCTGTCTTTTCAGTAATACAAGTGTAATTTTAAAAGTCACAAATTGTTTTTCAATTTACTTAGCCAAAACCTTATTTTCAAAAGAACAACAACAACAAAAAAAAAAACGAAGCAAGCAAGCAATCCTCTTTAAAAAAAAAAAAAACCCACAAAAATAGAAAAAGAAAATAATATAGAAAGTTGAAGGAAAAAATGAGCTTAAAGAAATTCAGATAATTGTCATGTTTCGGATCAGATATCTCAATTTTTCCTTTTTAGTTTACCTGAGGAGGTTCTTACCTCCTGGAGCTTTAACAAAGGGATCATTTTCAATTTTCCCATGCATTTCATTTCAGTGACTAAGCTCACCTTTCTTTGTTTGTGCCCTTGGGACAGTGTCTCTGCTCTGTTCCACCTTTCCGGATCATTCACCAACACTCCATCCTTGAGAAAGCTAAAACAACAGTAGCAAAGTATTCACGGTCGTCAAGTCAATTCAGGGTCATAGCGACCATAGAGTAGTGGAGCTGTCTCTCTAGGCTTCCACGCTGCGAAACTTACAGGAGCAGAGAGCTTTGTCTTTCTCCCGAGGAGCATTCAAACTGCTGACCTTGCAAAGAGCACCCCCATGTGTAATCATCTACACCATCTCACTTTTATAAATAAAATTTTTATAAATACAATTTTATCTGCTGTTCACTCACAGCATGCCCATTATCAAGTGAAGCAGACAAGTTTCATCCACCTACACGAAACTTCTTTTCAACAAGAAGACAAGCATATTCTAAGATATACATGGAAAGTCCCAGACTCTAAAGCAGTTAAAATCATTTTTACAAAGTAACAGGTATCAGGTTTATCTTATTGTTAAAATAATCAAGAAAGTGTGGTATTAGCAGTGTTGTACGCACATGAATCAATGGAATAGAATAGAGAAACCAAAAGGATATCCAAACAAATATGTCCAAAGATTTTTGGCAGAGTTCCAGAAGCACTATCATAAAGAAATAACAGTCTTCCCGTGACAATCAACAGCACCAGAGCAAGAAATTAAGCTTTAACTGAATCCTCATGTTTTGCAGAGAAACCATGTCAAAACCGACTGTCAACTAAAATGCAAAACTGAAAACATAGAAAATATGTCTTGGGTAGCGATAGAGCTTACTAAAATTACACAGCCACTGAGTGCATTTCTACTCATAGTGACCCTGTGCGGCAGAGTAGACCTCGCTTTGGGTGCCCCAAGGGTTTATGGGAACAGAGTGCCCTACCTTTCTCCAGTGGAGCAGCTGGTTGGTTTGAACTGATGTCTCTGTGGTGAGTGACCCATTCAGCTATCATGGGTTTTTCCTGAGTTGTATGACTAAGCAAAAAAGTATCACTAAAACTTAAGAAAATAATAAACGGGATCTTACTGAAATATTTATTACTGTTTCAGTATTACTTCAGTATACAGTATTACTGAAGCAATACTATTGCTCTTCAAAGGCCCATGTGAAGAGACTGTAAAGATAAGTTACAGACTAATTTTTTGCAAATCACATGTTCAACAAGCAATATTACTTTGAGACTATGGAGAAACCACCAACAGCATTTAAAAACAGTTTAATTGAAAAATGAGCAAGTGACATTAAGAGACACTTCACAAAATTGTGTATTAAGTACACAGTCAAATGTTTAGCTTCAGTGTAGTAAAGTGAACTTTCTTAACATGGCTCTTCTTTTATTTTATTTTATAAATCATTTTACTGGGGGCTCATACAGCTCCCATGATGATCCATACATACATCAATTGTATGCAGGCCACATTTGCACAATTGTTGCCATCATCACTCTCAAAACATCCTCCCTCCACTTAGTACCAGTCCCCAGTACCAGCTCCCCATAATTTCCTTCCTTCCCCAAGAACTCTTAATAATTTACAAATCATTATTACTTTTTCATATCATACACTGTCCACTGTGTCCCTTCACTTACTTCCCTGTTGTCCATACCTCAGAGAGGAGGTTATGGATCCCTGAAATTGGTTCCCCCTTTCTATTCCACCCTCCCTCCACCCTCCCAGTATCACCACTCCCACCACTAGCCCTAAGGGATCATCTAGCTTAAATCCCCCATGTTTCTGACTCCAGTGTACATCCCCTGGTCTAGCTGGATTTGTCTGGCAAAATTGAGATCATGATAGTGGGTGGGAGGAAGCATTTAAGAACTAGAGGAAAGTTGCATATTTCATTGTTACTACACTGCACTTTGGCTCATTTTTTTTTTTTTGCTGCAACTGCTCTGTAAGAGGATGTGGCTTCACTTATTGATGGGCTTTTAGTCCCAAATCTGCACCTCCTCTCATTTATAATGATAAAATTTTTAGTTCTTGGATGCTTGATACTGGATCCCTTTGACACCTCATGGTCCCACAGGCTGGTATGCTTCTTCTGCGTGGGCTTCTTTGCTTCTGAGCAGAATGTCCATTTGCTTATTTTCAAACCTTTAAGACCCCAGATGCTATATCTTTTGACAGCCAGGCACCATCAGTTTTCTTCATCACATTTGTTTTTGCACATATTTGTTGTGAGCCATCATATCAGTAAAGTGAGAATATAATGTTATGATTATTAGTTCTTGAAACCTGATAGTTGATCCCTTTGACATCTCATGGTCCCACAAGCTGGTATGATTCATCCATGTGGGTTTTGTTGCTTCTGAGCTGCATGGCCGCTTGTTTAGTCAAGCCTTTAAGACACCAGACACTATATCTTTTGATAGCCGGGCACCATCAGCTTTCTTCACGACTTTTGCTTATGCACACATCTGTTTTCAGTGATTGTGTTGGGAAAGTGCACATCATGGAATGCTGTTTTAATAGAACAAAGTGTTCTTGCACTAGGGAAGTACTTGGGTGGTGGTCCAAGGCCCATCTTAACATGGCTCTTCTATCCATGCCTGTGTCATTACCACAAAGATTGGGTGTGACTATGGAAAAATAGGTTGAGAAAACCCTCGAATAGAGAGGGATTTGTCTAATAGAGGCTATGAGAGAGCTGTCTTAGAAGCAGAGTGGGAGCAAGAGCGAGAACAAGGGAGAATGCTCAGGGTCATTAAGGAAGAAGAGTCCCCATCAAGGCATGTTGGAAACTGTCTGAAGTGACGGGCAGTAGAGGGCATGCCACATCCAGACTATGACTGAATCAAGGTGACCATGTGACAGAGCAGAGGAAGAGCACAGGGACTATGAGCTGTGGGTGGGCTTCCTGGCAGACAGAGGAGACAAAGACCAAAGAAACCCATGGTGCTGAGACTTAGACAAGAGGGAGAATTGGCTGCTGGTTGGGGAGAGGCATATCTGTGGACTAATGATCACATCCTTCATGTTTCATAATCATGATTTGTGGCAACCTGTCAACTGCCCTAGCAAGTCCTATAATTTCCCGTGTTTTCTGTGAGTTTCGTTTAACCGTTGCAAGAGATTATCGAACTCAGGGTGGTGGGAGAAAAAGTTCGTCCTAGGACAGAGTAAAGACCAATGGAAGGTGGAGACATGTCAGACCTCGGCTTTGTCGCAATTGGCCATGGGCTCGTGTGGAGGGGGATCCTTCTTCCTGTTTGAGTGCAGCCAACCGTGGCTGCATGTGGAGATACAAATGAAAAGCACAGTGAGATATCACTATACAACTAGCCGAGTGACCCCCCCCCAAAAAAAAAAAAAAAACCAAAGCAAAGCAAATGCAAACCCCCACAGTTTTACACCAAATGCTGATGGGAATGTGGGGAAATTGCATCACTTATCCATTGGTGCTGGGAATATCCTGTAAATGCCCAGGCCTTTTGGAAAACAGTTTGCTAGCTTCTTTACAGAGTCAATATGTAAACATTCTATTAAAAAAAGAAAATCAGTGTTGTGACTCACAATATCCAAATCAGGCAGAAGAAATCTGTTCTTGGGGGTTTCTGAGGTAGCACATCTTTGCAGGAGCAACTTGTCTCAAATGTCTTCTAGGAGGATTTGGCCGTGTTTAAGCCCCCAGCCTGGCATGAGAGCAGTGTACGAGCAGGGATCCTTGCAAGCAAGCGTTGCCGCACTCATTGTCAACCCATCAAGTTACTTCGGACGCATAGCAACCCTGTAGGCTAGGATAGCTCTGCCCTTGTGGGATTCGGAGGCTGTACATCTTTATGGGAGCAGAAAGCCTCATCTTTCCCCTTCAGAGGAGCTGGTGGGTTCAAATTGCTGACCTGGGTGGGATTAGCAACTCAATACATGACCCACCGTACCATGAGGGAGCCTTACCAATAACTATGTGGTCCAGCAAGCGCACTGTTGGGCATTAATTCTAGAAAAATGAAAACTTATGTTTAGAACAACAACAATGAGATACACAATTGTCCATACTAATATAATCCCTAAAATACCCAAACTGAAAATCTAGAGATCCTTCCACTGATGAACGGTTAAACAAACTATTATATAATTCATTCCACAGGATACTTCTGCAGGAGCAAATATTGATGAATTTTCAGAAAATCAAGCTGATGGGGAAAAAAAGGGAATTGATACCAGTCACATAATGTATGCTTTCATTTATATATTTTACTATATTTTATATATCTTACATATTTTATATGTATATATATATATTTCCATAGTGGCTTGGCATGTATAACATTTTAGAATAATAAAAATAAAGAAATGGAAAAGAGGTTGGTGACTTCTAGAGGAATTTGGAAAGGAGATGGAAGTTATAAAATGGCAACACTTGAGATATTTGTACTGATAGAAAATATCAGTATCTTAACTGTGATCATAGAGGCAAAACCCTACACTTATAGAGAAAATTATTAAATTATTTAGACCTAATTACAGAGAGGAGAGAGAGAGAGATTTTGCTAAAACTAAAGAAGCCTGAATAATACAATAGATTGTCTTTCTTCTGTTTGGGACAGTATACAGAGTTTTGCGGTGTCACCAGTGGACCAGTGGGAAGACTGGGAAAAGTGTACTTGGGATCTCACTGTAGGTGGTGAGGTAGGGTTGTGAAGGTGAAAGGAAGAGGAAAGGTACATATATTTAAATGCTTTTCTTACAAATTGGAGATTTGATCTGTTTTAAAAAGAAAAAAGACATTCCAGCATAAAATCAAGGGTTATATATAGTTTCAGAGGTAAATTATAGTGGCATTAAAATAATGGTAGGACCATTAAACATTGAGAGATGGGGGGTGTAGTCGAGGCATCCTTTCTAATGCTAGCAAATGAAAAGTTTGTTTATCGGGAATTCACCCTAAAAACAAATTATTTCGATACATTTCTCACCTCTCAAAAGAAGAATGGTTGATGTGTCTGCCATTGAAAAGTACAGGAAGAAGTGGTGAGGTGGTCCTCTTTCATTTCATTTCATTTCCGTCTATTCTACTTGGTCCCCCCACCCCTGATATACATGCATTGAAGTAAGAGAGAGCAAAAGTTCATACCGAATTCACTAGCTGTAACCTCATGGGAGACCTTGGGCAAGCTTCAAGGACATGTAAAATAGCTCAAGTGGTCCTGTTATGGATTGAATTGTGTCTCTCCCCAAACAGTTGTATCGAATGGCCTGGAACCAGGATCTGTGCATGTGATCCTGTTTCAAAATAGAGTTTTGTTGTGTTAATAAAATTTTGCAAACACTGAGAGAGATGTTGTAAATTGGATGGCCCCTCCCCCCAATAGACTCTTAACACCTAAACTGTGAACATTATCCTCTTTGGAAGTAGTATTTCTTGGTCAAGATAATGAGGCCATATCCGTGTTGGGTGCAGCCTAAACGTAACCACTGCTGAGTAATAAAGAAGCAGATTAGACCCCGAGATAAGCACCTGCCGGGAAGACATGTGCTGTGTGAGGATCGCCCAGGAACAAAAGTTACACACAAGGAAGGGGTGGTCAGAGAGCAGACTTTCATTTGGACGTTTACCCTCCAGAGAAGCTAAATCTCTCTCCTTTCGGGCCACCCAACGTGGCATTTCCTTTACGCACGAAGACAGGTATACACTTAGGAACCATCTGCTGGTGCCGTGAAATGTTGAGAAGGGAGCAATAAAAGCCACAGAGGAGAACTGCAAGCCAAACACCACGTGCAGAAACATCTGTGTTAATTCTGACAAATTCTGCTGCTCGCAGCTCGGCTTCATCCATCACGCAGAAGCCTCTAACTTAATCAGGGGGAAAACTACCCTGCCTTAGAGAGATAATAGCCACCTTATCAATATAGGTCCGCACGTGAATTGAGTGTGTGATGGGATTAGATATCACTGGGGTAATTTGAGTACAATTGCTTTGACAATCCTAAAGCCTTCTGCATTTAAAATGGCTAGTTATTATATTTACATTCTATAATCAATTCTCACGAGAGAACGGATAGATGATTTCTGCTCTGTCGCACAGACCCACTGAATTAGATTTCTAAAACATATTCATTTGTTTCTTATTCATCCTTAAAAATAACACCGAAAACCCCCTTCTGGTTACATTTTCAGATTTTGTCACTGTCATCGTTCCCTTCAACTCTTTTGACTTTCTGTGCAAGAACTGGGAGAGAAGAAAGCCTGTCTTCTCTTGGCTGCTGTCTTTGATAAGCTGCTCTAGGAACCCGCACGCTGGGTGTTCGCCGGCCCTGCGCATTGAGAGACGCCCAGACGGCTGCCTCCTCTCTGCTGGAAAGCCCGCTGGAGAAGCACAGTAGATGGAGCTCAGGTGCCGCAGTTGCGTCCTGCCTCTGCAGGGCTAGGCTATGTATGGCTTTTAGCCAAGATGAGCTGCCTATGTTCTACCGTTTTCAGTAGAACTGTCTCTGAGCTTAGATTTGCACAGATGTGGATAATTATAGGGAGAAAGCTCTTCCTGGGGGAACGTTTCTGGCCCATCCTGTCAAAGAAAATAGACGAAGCCACCATAGTAATTGCTGTGAGGTTTGGAATCACTGGGCCGGGATGGGTGTGTGTGTGAGAGAGAGAGATAGAGAGACAGAGAGACAGAGAAAGAGAGTGGGATGTGTGTGTAGGGAATGGGTGTAGCTGAAGGGAGATGTGGAGGGCAGGGACAATCACCTGAGAAAGGATTTTGGGCAGGATTTATGACATCCACCTTTCTCCTCAGGAAGAGCTGTTTAGGTGGTATTTGACTAATCTTTTAAATTAGAGGCTTGGTTCTTTAGCAGCGCCTTTGATTTCAAGCAGCCCTGGAGGCGCTTTCTGCTAGCTGCAAGGTTGAGAATCAAAAACACCTGCTCCTCAGAGGCCGAACGATGTGACTATCTACTCTGGGGAACACAGACAGCTCTGCAACGGGCTGCAAGCCAGCCAGGAGTCAGAGCCGGTTCTGAAGCGTGTGGCTTGGTTTGTGGGGAGCTCCCGAGAGGCTCAAGTGGCCCTGAGGGTGGTAGTTGTAACTACCCCAGCCATGCCCTGGAAGAAAGACCTGTTGATTAACCTAAAACAAAATCACAACCATTGAAAATATTAGGATGTGTCATTCTTCTGTAAAGCACATGGGTTGTCATAAAATTGAAGTCAACTTGATGGCAACTGGTTTGGTTTTGTAGTTTTTTTGAAGAACATTAATTCTGGAATCAAATAGCCTAGGTTTAAATATTGGCTGAACTATTTACAAAGGTGAATTATTCTTTCAAGGCAGCATTCACCACATTTACTAAATGGGGATGTGGATCATAACAGCCACCTATGGGGTGCAGTGGTGAGATTGCCTGCTGCTATCTGAAACATTGCCCATGGAACTCCCCCTGTTTGCAGGAAAAGCCTCGGAGAAGGGCGCCTGTAGAGAGGGCCTTATAAAATGTTCTCCAGGGCTGCTCTCTGTGGTCGGCTGTCAAATGTCTCTGTGCCTCAGCAGGGACTCAATGACACGCACCAACCACCACCACCCATCCTAAAGACTGATGGAAAGGACCTTGGAGTCTGATCCTAGGAAAAACCGTATTTTACACACATAGCACATACATTCTAAGGTCTTTGCACATTACTACCTCCATTACCTCCAACTGTTAGTTTCCTGTGGACTTCATCCACATTATATGGGCATGCACATTGTTATATGCAACAGAAGTACCAACCTCTCCTCATCAACCTCTCCCTCCCCCCCCACACACACTCTTTGGTTCCTAAAGCAAAGTCATTTGACACGGACTTGATTTAAATTCATATTGATCCCATGTAGGATTTCTGAGATTGAAAATCTTTACTGGAGCCCCATCTTTCTCTCTTGAAATGTCCAAACTATGAACTTTGCAATTAGCAGTCCAATGCATAAGCCACAGTGTCACAAGGACTCTTTATAATAAAGTACTCCATAATTAATAGCAATTATTAGTTCCTCTGCAAAACTTTTGCTGGACACAGGGAAATACAAGGAGAATGCCTTGAGTTTGCAAATTGAGGGGTTGAAAATGGGAAAAAAGTAAGGAAATGACTTTTAATAAAAACCTTGGGATTATTTTCTGGACTATCACATATACTAAAACTTTTCTTAGTCAGTAGTCTACATGACCTGAAGAAAAATTAATTAGGAGACATAGGGGGAGATAATGACTGTTGCATTTTGTGTTTTCTGAATCATTTCATCATACCAGACTCAGAAAATTAACTACTTTGATAGTCCAAACCTCTCATATGTAAGAGAGCTGGTTTTGTGGATTAAAATAAGGAAAACTTGGGGAGATTCTTAAGACTCCAAGCACAAGGTTCAGAACACACAAGAGATCATGTCTGTGTTTTAGTAAGAGAATGCAGGGGTGCTGGTAATGATCTCACTGTCAAGATTAGATAAGACCGTCTCATATCTCAATGACCAAATCGGTCGCTGTGGATTGGGAGAGGAGATATTATCAATAACTATGCTAGGACTCTATGAAATAGACCAAAAATGACTTGGGTAAATTAGGACATGTGGCTCCTCTAGCCAACATTCAATGGGCTTCAAAAAAGAAACCAATACTAGATAGGGCAGGAAATGTAAATCTCAAGGACTGTGTGGAGTATCTACCACTAGTCGTTCAGTTTCTCTTACTTTGATACTGAAGGATAGGCCATCAGTATTTCACCTACAATGATTGTCACCCATTTTGGACAGATTTCAGTGCTGTTTCTACAACAGTGGTTCTCTACCATCCTAATGCTGTGATCCTTTAATACAATTCCTCATGTTGTGGTGACTTCCCCCAAACAGAATTATTTTCATTGCTACTTCATAACTGTAATTTTGCTACTGTTTTGAATTGAGACTTCTGTGAAAGGGTCATTTGACCCCAAAGGGGTTGAGAATGACTCCCAGGTTGAGAACCACTGTTCTAGAATAAAGTCCAGGAAGAGAGGACTGGTCACCTAATTCTGAAAATACTCAATATTATCGATCATGACAGAATGTTGTCCAATATGCTGATGGAAATTAGGTGCACTAGGTTGGAAGCCACTCAAAATACACAGTGGCTACAACAGTGGATTGTGAAGATGGCACCACCCATATACTGCCATCAAATAGGTTGTAACTCAGAATAAACCTTTATATATTAGGGATTCTAAATCTTTACAGGAGCAAGCAACTTCATTTTTCTCCAGAGAAGCAGCTTTGGTTAACAGCCCAACACTTACCATACTGTGTCCCCAGGGCTCCTTGAAGGCAGCACTAGGCCTCGCAAATATCCATGCTTCTGAGTCTGAACCGACTTGACAGCTGCTTACGACAAAAACCATGTGGAGAAAAGTCGGATACACAGAAAAAGCCCTGTCCCAGTTGCAAGAATCAGAGAGCTGTTGGAGAGCACTGGACTCTGCAGGTAGTCTGTCAACACTAGAGCAAACAGCACTCACCTGCCCGATGGTCACGGTACTCTCTAGAGAGATTCTCTCATCTGCGTCTGCCAGCGTATCACCTGTGTCCCACTCTAAAGAGACCATATCTCACCTTTATGGCTTTGGCTGAATTCCATTCAAACTACTTTACACGAACACTCTCTTTTTCTATAGCCAGAATGTTTTGAACCCCTAAGGGAATGAGAATGATGTGGGTGACAGAGTCCTAGCATCCATCTCGGGATAGAATTGGGTAGTGCTGAAACCCTGTAACAGATTATAGAGCTGAGGAGTCTATAGTGGAAAATGGGAACCTAACCAGATTAAAGACTATGAGGCTTTCAAATTTATCAGAAAATTGTAATGTGAGTTTTTCAAGTCAAATCTATCTATCTATCTATCTATCTATCTATCTATCGATCTATCTATCATCTATCTATCTCTATCATCTATCTATAAATAGCTATAGATAGATATATCTTGCCTTAAAATGTGCTATATTGAAGAGTTGGAGTTAACAAAATAATATAGATAAATGAAAATAACCAAGGTGGTTTTTCAATCTGCACATAAAGGTTTTCCACTGGTTAATTTCCCCAGATACTTTACTCTTCCTTAGATTTTTCTGGAGAGAAGCCTAAAACTTACAAGTTAATGGTTTTATTCCCATATCAACATTGTAGAAGTCTTATTTGACCTTAAGGGTATTTCTTCCTGATTCTAGACTATTAATATTCATTATCATCCATTATCACAACTACAAAAAACCTTCAAGAAAACATTTTTAGGGTGAATTATGCGTTCATAAGTAAAGTACCAGAAAATATCATTGTAGCCATAACTTTTGGGTATTTTCAAAACTGGTTTATAGTAAAACAATGTATTTTATTCAGCAGATTTGTTTTAATCTAATTATGTAGGTGAATAAAATTACTGCATGCTGGTGCATCTAATGTAAGTTATCTATTATTCACACCACATTTACTTTTAATATTCATGCAGATTCCCTTTGACATAACCTACTGTGTCACAGTTAATCCAATAAAGATAAAATATAGCTCAGCAAAACACTAGTCGATTCCAGCTTTCTGGTAATTATTAAAGACTGTTTCACACTGGTTCCTTCAATCAATGTATTTCCCCTTGGAAATGATGACACTCCTCTTTGAAGCTTTCAATCCTCCCAATGGATTCAGAGGAACACTCAGGCCCCTTTTCAATCTCTGGGTCTCAGAGGCAGTTCAAAGAGCACACCAAGACTTCACGGGTTTATTCTCAAAGGCTGACACTGTCTGTTTGATGTATGGTGGCTTAAGAAGTCATCTCTGGCAAAGCATGTGCTTGCTACCAGTCTGTTGAATCAGCCATTTATCAACTTATCTGTATTCACCCAGTGCACCTGCTAACAGCTCAAAGGAGAACATACAATGTCTCCTGCTGGACAGACTATTGATTGGATTTCCTTCTCTAATTTTGTATTGTTTTGCTGCCTTGTGGACAAAGCAATTCCTTGACTGGATGAGATGGGCATGGGACCCAGGAATGGATGGATTTTGATTGCTGGGATCAAGAGCCTAGGGGTAACACACTCTTCAGAACCTGGGAACAGCTGAGCTGATGGAGTGACCTTTATCTGCATCCAAATTGTGCTACATTAGTATGCTTTATTTTTTTAACTTTAATCCACATATCCAACAGTTCATTTTATGGACCTTGAGAGTAAATTACAAGAATATGCACATGTAACTAAAACCCCACCTTATAACCAGAAGCTGGACATATCCAATATCTATTAAAGGAACCTCTGGTTAAAGAAAGGAATGCCTCAAGTACTTCTTAATTTAAGAAAAAACAACCATACCTTAAAGTCAATGAAAATAGGGGAATTCTCAGGGAGGTTTCTTCACAAAAAACTTATAATGGATCCAAACTTTCCCATGACTATAAAGATTAAAATCTTAACTATTGTGAGATGCCATTGAGTCAGCTCTATGTCACAGTGATACTATGTACAGCCGAATGACACATTGCCAAGATTTGTACATCTCCTACAAATGTGATGTAGTAGCCGTCTGTATCAATCTATCTTGTTGATAATCTTCCCCTCTTTTACTGACCTTCTTCTTTACCAAGCATGATGACCTTCTCCAGGGATTAGTCTTTCCAATTCAAATGAGATGAAATCTTTGCCTCCTGAATTCGAAGAAGCTTTCTGGATGTACTTCCTTCAAGACAAATTCATTAAATATAAATATTCTTTGCCAAAAGCATTAATCAAGTGCATCAATTCTTCCCTGGTCCAATTTATGCCCAGTTTTCACATATATATGAGGCAATTGAAAATATTATTGGTATTGAGTCAGGCACACATTAGTCCTCAAAGTGACAGCATTACTCTGAAAAAATTTTACAGGGATCTTTTAAAGTAGATTTTTTGAACGAAGATGAACAAGATTGAACAATGTGTCCTTGAATTGTTTATACATTCTTAATGCCATCAAGTCAAGTCCAATTCACAGCAACTATAGGAAAGGATAGTCCTTTAGTAGGAAGCCTCATGTTTCTCCTGAGGAGTGGCTAGTGGTTTTGAACTGCTGACCTGATGGTTGGCAGTCTAACATGTAAGTAATCCACTAAAGCTTCAGGGATCCCTATTGTTATATATATATATATATATATATATATATATATATATATATTTGTTATAATTTGAACACAACTCAACAGTAACAAAGCAAACAAACAACATCAAGCAATTTCATGCACCACAAAAGTTTCCTGTATTATTTAGAATCCTGAATGTGATTTAAGCTGAGATTATTCACTATTGCACTTACCTGTCATGAACTGTTTTTAACTAAAATTAAATGAGACTACCTCACTGCATAATGAAAATGATTATCTAATTTAGGAAGGCCTTTCTCATCAATTTAATCTCCTTTGGTTATGTACTTTGAATATCTGGAGAGTTAATGCTCCAAGAAGGGAAAACGCTATTTTGATACTCTTAAAGCATAGTAAAAAGATAAGTTCAGCATTTCCCCCCACTGTACATTATATATTTTAAAAGCAGTTTCTATTTGAGGATGAGGGTAATTCTGTTAGTTCAGAATAAATTATAGCATAAGTTAGATATAAAAGGCATAGTTATTTGTTCTTGGTCCCCTTATTTCTTCAATACATCATTTTTAGTCTCTCTCAGCATATCCCATGGAAGCTGATGTTCGCCAAGTTTCAATGGACTGTACAAATTATCACTCATGGCTTCATTTATTATATAAATGCCCCAAACTTCTCAATCTATCCCTGGGCCTGATTTCTTTTTGGAGCACTGGTTTCTGTTTCAGTCTCTCTGACCAATTTTTCTACTTGGATAGTTTGCAGAAACCTCAATCAGCATGTTCAGTATTAAACCAAGTATTCTCTACCTAAATCTTTCTAAATTCTTTGTTGATATCATCTCTAGGTCCCAACTCCCTTATTGTTGGAGTCAACACTTCAAGCATGATTAATCTCTAAATGTCTGGTCACCTCCTAATTCACATCCACCCCATGAATAATGTTATAAAACAACTGTGATGTTACAGCAACACCCAACCCTCCACTGACAGGGGAGTGGTGGCAGCACTGTAGATGCATTGGCAGGAAATCTAATTCATTTTCCAAATGGAAGGCAAGAATTGTACCACTGCGCTCTCTGTTCTACCACATCACTACCCCAGATTCGCAAGGAGTGTCCAAAATTTTCCACATGTCATCGTCTAGAACCACAAATGTCAAAAATCAGCTTTGAGTTCTTGTTCTCTCTCTAGTCCTGAGTAGCTAAATAAATATGAGTTTCATGACCCATCCTTTATTGCGACTGCTAGTATGCTTATTTAATTAATAGAAGATTTAAAAAAGAAGCTCATCTTTTTGTTCCCACCTAGTTTCCTTATTAAAAAGAAATAAAAACTAACTGCTCACTTAAATTGCTTTACTGCCTCTTTTGCTTTTAGTACAAAATATTTAGCAATGTGTAGCAAATTGACCAAAGTCAATTAAGTCATTCTGAGGTTTTTGTAAGCGAGTATTGGTAGTATTAGTGATTAGAGACAGATGGGAGTGAGGTTTTGAATCCTTACAATCTGCAGTTTACGTTTCCAATCAAATTCAGGCTCACTTCAAACTCTGCCAAATTTACAAATTTAAGAAATAACATTTGATAATAGCGTATTGTAAAGCTATCATCATTAGTAGTGTGATGATAGGAAACTACTGCCTAGAACATATAAAGAGATGAAATGCATGTTTATGTTAGACATTGAGTAAAGATGATCTTATCAATGGAAACGACTGGGTCAATTGGGTACCCACATACACTCGATATAGACCTGAATATGGACATTAAAATAATGACATTACTTTTTAAAAAAATAACATTTCAATAAAGTGAAATGCAATGTGACCTTGATGACTCTAAATTCCCGGGTCTAGGGACAAGGATTGAAGAGAAGCCTCCAGAACTAAGGGAAGCCTGTCACTGTCAGCCAGCCAGCCAGTCACCCAGCCAGAGAACTCCAGTTCTAACACACCAAAGAACAGAATTCTACCAATTCCTTCTTCAAAGATTACACACACACTCACACACACACACACACACACACATACACACACACACACACGAGTCCAATACCTTTAGCACGAGATCTGGTGCAGAGGAACAAGCTAAGCCTACCTAGATTTCTGACTCACTAATATTTTGTATGTTATTTGGATAATAAGGTAATATTTCTTACTTTATTTTTTCATTACTTCTTTTTTTGGAGTGGCGGGTAATCACTGTCCTCTAGTGGTCGTGAGAGCTACCCAACCTTGCTCCTGGAGAGCTGCTGCTGGATTGGAACCGCCAAGCCCATGGGCCGCAATCCTGCACTCAACCACTACGCCACCAGGGTTCAGTCCTAATATTTCTTACTTTGAACCACTGACTTAGTGATGATTCACTGCAGCAGAAACAGAAAACGAGCATATTTACAAAGAAGAAAGTGGATAAGCAACCTTCACTCTGCACTGTGGCACCGAGCTTTGGTGGCATAGTGGGTTATGACTAGGGCCTTTATTGAGAAAGCCGTCCGTTTGAAGCCACCAACTGTTCTGTAGATGAAGGAGGGGACTTTCTGTTCTTGCAAACATTTCCATGTTTAGGAGCTAAAACAAGCCGTCCTTAAAGTTGTGAGGGACACGACTCTGTCCTATTGTTGTTATCAGGTACCGCTGAGTCCATGCCGACTCATAGCGACCCAAGGCACACCAGCACAAAGCATCCTCACCACTGCTTCCACGCCTGTGCCCATTGTCGCAGCCACTGCGCCAGTCCCGCTCCTTGGGAGTGGTTCTCTTTCTCTGCTGCCCTTTCACCATACCAGACATGTACAGGCCCATCTTGTAGGGTTGCAGGGAGTAGGAATAGAGGTAATGGCATCACGTTTAAGTTTTTGTATGTACTTTCAGTGGTTGCCAAACATTTGAGATGGATGGGCCAATCCCTCACAAGAATTTAAAAATTATTTGAGAGCCATAAATATATTTTTACAAACAAATGCAATCGCCTTTATCTGAATACTATTTTTTCAAATGTTCAGCTTCACTTCATAGCCACACGTACATGCCGAAAGAGCCAACGATGGCTGATGAGCTGCAGTTTGCCAACCCCTGCTATCGAGGAAGTGTTGACGAACGACAACCCACAGCTTAAAATGGGCCTGCTACTGCTGATTGTTTTACCTATGGCTGCTTTCAGGCCACAGCCGAGGTGAGGAGACCCCAATTACTTAACCCTAGGGGATTCTTTCCATCCTGCTACAGAGAAATAAAAAAAAGGAAACTACTGATGTGCACAATACTGCGGATGAATCACAGCAGCATATGTTGGAGGGAGCCAGACACAGTAGAGTACCTTCGGATTCTGGATTCTGTTCATATAAAGCTTGAAAAAAAGGCAGAATCATTCTCTGCTTACAGGAATCAGAAGAGTAGTAACCTTTGGGGAGGGTGCCTGCAAACATAGTGGTTTAGGTAGGGTTATGAGGGCCTTCTGGCATGCTGGTCAAATTCTATTTCTTCGTCTGGATAATAGTTAAATGGATTTACTAAGAATTCATGAAGCATGATTTATTTGAATTTTATCTATGCTATGGATTTGAGGTGGAGTTCCTGGTTAGATGGAGCAAATGGTAAATTCATGTGGCTGCTGACAAAAGTTGGAGATTTGAGTCAACCGAAAGTGCCTGGAAGAAAGTGCCAGCTTCTAAAACACTAGCTATTGGGAACCTTCTGGAGCACAATCCTATTCTGACACACACGGCATTACAATGCATCAGACATGATTCACAGATGTTTGTTTTTATTTTATATACTTCATTGAAAAGAGTATACAAAAGTCTGTAATTTTATGTAGCAGCAGCATTTTAAAGCACATCATTTCAAAAATGTTTACTGTCATTGCATTTAAAATGCAAAATAACTTGCATTTGGGCATCCTGTAGAGTTCATGCAAGAATTTTGGAGGTTTTCTACTGCCTTGTTCCTCCAACTATGGCCTGCCTCAGGAGCACTGACCCAGAAACTGTATCTTAATCAAGCTTCTGGGTAACTCTTTTCTCCATAAAGTTTGAGAAGCATTGCTCTAATGGATTTAATATTACACCTCTGCTTATCCTTCACAAAAGATATGTGGACCTATTTGGTCAAAAATTCAGATCTTGTAGGACCATCTTCACCCCACTTCTCACGTGCACCTATGTAAAATTTCTTCGAACTGAGCATATTTGAACATTGTTCTCCAGGGGAAGCTCTTTTGTTTCTGCCTGACTCAGGCATCAGCAGACATCAGGTATCATATCCCTCTAGTTTGCCTTTGGATGGGTAAAATGGGCCTCAGATCTATCTTATTTATAATAATAAAGCAAACAAACACGATGCATATCAGTAATAAATATGCCAGCCCCATTCACTGCCATCTTGCAATGCAGACTTCAGGGGAAATATAATCATATCCATGGATTATTTTTATAATCTCAAAGGGTCAGTTTTTCATCTTCAAAGAATTGAATAGAATAAGAAAAGTTGTTTCTAGGAGAATAAGGTCTCCATCATATAGAAAATTAAACCATGTTTCCTATTCTGCGAAGTTGAAGAAAGATTATATATCACCAAGCTAGATGTGGGAAAAAATAATAACATACCCTTCTATGAGAAGAGAAGGGAGAAATGATTCTTGCTCAATAACAGTTCCTATGTTAATGACTCAAAAATAAAAATAAGAAAAGGAGTGTTCTTCAGAATACTTCTTTCTCACACTTAAGAAATATCTTTGAAATGGTAATGACATGAAATATCTTTGTCATTTGCTGTTCCTCCCATTTCTGAAATTTCTTATATCTCTGGGAAAATGAAATTGATCATTGGTACAAAATTTGAAAGCACTGGAATGAGGGAGCAGAAAAGTTGAGGGAACGTAACTGGCCATAATCACAACAGAGGGTATAAAAGCAACTGAGGGTCAGAAAAGATTTTTTTCTGTTATATTTTATGTTCTTTGTTATTTTGAGATATAAGCCCTCAATTCTGCCAAGGCTCCGGTAAAGATTTTAAATGAGTGAGTGCTCTGAAAAATCACTCAAAGGAGCTAAATTCCATAGTAGGATCAAGATTTTAAGAAACATATTTTAAGCACATGAGGATGGGATGATTAATTTTATGCATAGTCATGGCTAGGATATGGTGTCCAGTTGATTGGCGAAACCCTTGCTTCTGACTTATTGCCACAATATAGTCAGCACAATGGAAACACTGCCTTGTCCTGCAGCATGCTCACACTTGGTCTTGTGTCTGAGCCTGTTGCAATCACCACCGTGTCCATCCGTCTTATTGATGGCCCTCCTCTTTCTCACTGCCCATCTTTTTAAGCAAATGTAATTTCCTTCTCCAGAGACTCATCTCTCCTGACAACATTTTCAGAGCATGAGTACATGAGACTTGTCTTTAAGGAAGCTTCTGGCTGTACTTCTTCCAAGACACATTTTTTTGTTGTTGTTCTTTGGCAGTACGTGGTATTTTCAGTAATCTTTTCCAGTAATACTTGTCTGCCAGTTTACCTTGCTATGGTAGCATTGGTGTTAGCCGTGATGCAGAAAGCTATGTCACTGGCATTTCAAACCAGTCCGGGGTCAAAGGTCAGCCTAATTGAACAGATTTCATTGGAACTTCTAGACTAAAAACAGACTACAAAGGAGTCATCTATCCAGTAAGGAGGCGGTCTCTGCTGAAAACTATATGCGCAGTATCAAAACATTGTAGCAATCAGATATTGCTACAACCATGTATAATTCATTAATGTTTAAAGCAGCTGACTTTAAGGGAAGGTCATCACCCTTGATGGTGTGGATAGGCTTCATCTGGTCAGCTGAGGATCTCAAAAGCAGAAGAGTAAATCCTGAACACTTGAAGACTGACTCAGGCATTCTACTGGAGTTTCCAATTCACCTATCAGAGGGATCAGCAAACTCTTGAGATGGGAGAGCCAATCCTGCCCCCCCTTACAACTTGAAAATCACTCAAGAGCTTTAAATATGCTTTGCCAAACAAATTTAATTACTGTGATAGGAAATAGTAACCATCAAATGTTTTCAATGTTACTTCAGAACTGCACCTTCACACTGAAAGAGCCACAGGTGACTCGGGAGCCACAGTTTGCTGATCTGCTATAGATTTTGAAGAAACATCCACAAGCACACATTTTTAATTGAAATTAGAATGGACAAAGTGGAAAATCTGAAGTTGAAAAGGGAGGCACAAGACTGATTTGTCCAGCTATTTTAAACCCCAGACCAAACGCACTGGCATTGTGTCGATGCTGGCTCATCGTGATTTCCTGTGGGTTCTCGAGACAGTAACCACTTAGGGGAGTAGAAAGCACAGTCTTTCTCACACTGAATGGCTGCGGGCTGAGAACTGCCAACCCTATGGATCACAGCCCAACACCTGACGACGATGGCACCAGGACATCAGTGAGATGAAAGGGAGCGGTACGGGCCACTGTGAGTCAGAAAAATCATAGACTTTATTATGCTGGGAATGACAAATTCAACAGGAAGGCAACAGTCGAAAATAAGATGATGCATTGCATGAGGCAAATCTGCTGCACAAAACCCCTTTATGGTGCTGAAAAGCAAATTTGGTACTCTGCGGACTCAGGTACACCCGCCCCAAGCAGGTATTTTCAACTGCTTCACATGCATGTGAAAGTTGGATATTGAATAAGGATGACCTAAGAAAAATCAATTAATTTGATGGAGAGGCTTTGTTTCATGTGCTTTGGATATGTTATCAGGTGACACCAGTTCCTGGAGAACGATGTCATCCTTGATCAAGTGGAGGGGAAGTAATAATAATAATAATCTTTGGGGGGAAATAAACACTTTAAGAGTAAACTACATGGGCATAAAAAGGGGGGACTAATTTCTGGGATCTACATGTGACCTCCTCTCTAGGGTGCGGACAACGGGGTGGGGAGAGCGGTGAGTGAAGTGACATGATATGAAGAGGTAATAATAGTTTGTAAATTATTAGGAGTTCATAGGGGAGGAGAAGGGGGAAGGGGAAATATGAGGAGTTGGAATTTTATAAAAATAACTAGAGGAAAGAGGGAAAGAGAAGCACATGGTGGGGGTTCAAGTAGAAAATGTTTGTAGATGAATGTGGTAGCATGTGTACAAGTATGCTTAATACGAACAATGGATTGAATGTTATAAAAGCTGTAAGAGACCCCAGTAAAATCTATATTTATAATAATAATAATAATGTTGATAAGGTGAATTGAAACAGTTGCTGAAACAGTGGGCTGAGACATAAAAACAATTGTGAGGATAGGGCAAGACCCAAAGGTGTCCCATAGTTGTTTTTTTTTCTCAATGATTTTATTGGGGGCTCTTACAGCTGTTATAATATTCCATACATCATTTGTATCAAGCATATTTGTACACATGTTGCCACCTTCATTTCCAAATATTTTCTACTTTAGCCCTTGATATAAGCTCCTTTCCCCCCCTCCTTTTTTTTTAAATCATCTTATTGGGGATTCATACAACTCCCATCATGATCAATGCATACATCAATTGTATGCAGACCACATTTGTACACTTGTCGCCATCATCACTCTCAAACCATCCTCCCTCTACTTAGGTCCCTAGTACCAGCTCCTCATATTTTCCCTCCATCTCCTCTCCCCCTCCCTCATGAACACTTAATAATTTACAAATTAGTATTTTTTTCATATTTTACATTGTCCAATGTGTCCCTTCACTCACTTCCCTGTTGTCTGTACACTAGAGATGAGGGTATATGTAGATTCCAGAAATTGGTTCCCCCTTTTCATTCTGTTTTACCAAATCAACTGCAATTAACAACAGCAATCCCATAGACTTTATAGTCAAAAACCCACAAGACATTGCCATGGAGTCCATCTTGATTCACAAAGAATGGGATAGAATTGCTCCTGTGGTTTTCCAAGATTTTAAATCCTAAATGATGTCAGAATCCTCATCTTTATTCCTTGGAAGGGCTTGTGGTTTCAAATTGCTGACCTTGGGTTTAGCTGTCCCATAAGCAACTCAAGAGTGGTGGGGTTTCCAGAGAATAGAGCTTCACCTACAGATTTTAGACATTCCCGCCTCCACAATTTTGTAAGCCAATTTATTAAAATGGTTATCCATCTCTTAATGTGACCCCAGATGTGGTACAGGGTTTTCTCTATAGGGTCTGCGCTACAGGATTTTCTTTGCTGTAATCTTTTTGGAAGATGATTTCCAGGCCTTTATTCTGTGGTGCTTCTGAGTGGGTCTGAACTTCCAAAATTTAGATGAGTAATCAAATTCAAACTACTTATGCCACCAGGAACACCCCCCTCCACACACACACACACACACACGCACACACAAATAGACACACTCAACAAAATTTCACAGCCACGGAGTTGATCCTGACTTCTAGAGGCCAGAAAGGACAAGGAAGCACTCAGGTGGATTTCTGAGACAGTAAGTCTATGTGGGAGTGCACAGTCTTAGAAACCCTATATAGAGTTGTTATGAATCAGAATTGACTGATGGTGGTGTTTGCTTGTTTATATGGACATGCATGTTTCTGTTCATTGAGAGAACTCTACCTTATACAGAACGTTAAAATTCATAAACTGAATAACTGTGAACATCAACATAGAAAACATTTTGCCCCCAGGACCTAAACAGACAGGCTAAGACCTTTGTGGTTATATTGTTGGATTATGGGGGCCATTAGACTTGACGTAGCCCTTGGAATGAGACTTTGAGCCAACCACATACAAATCTTATGTGACTCTGCCTGAACTGGTTCAGACCAACTTGAAAAGAGTCATGTGAAATTGCTACTTAAAATATTATGTTGGTCTAGTATAGCTGATATTTTGTATTTATATGAAGAATAGGCAGCTATGAATTTCATATAATGTTATTCATATTAAAAATGAACAGAACAGTGAATATATTTAATGAACATATTGGAATGCATTTCACTAACCAATTATAAAAATCACTGTTTTTAAAAAGAAAAGGGAGTTACTTTGATATGAGTCATTTCTTATGCCATGATGTTTGTTCCATAGTTTTAAAAATATTCAATCCATAACTAACAGATATAATTAAAATGCATGTGCTTTCTTTACCAAGAAGCTTGTAAATCTGAATCACCTGATATACAAAGGGATGATCACTGAGCATCATAGAAGAAAACTAACTACTTAAGGCATGGTTCTTACCCATATCTTTGATCCAAACTGGTGATATTCTTTATAAACAGAATAATGAATGTCAGAAATATAGTTGCACTTGAAAAACTATCCTCTTCTATTCAGCTTAGAAGCTTTCACATATTGTTTATCTTTGGTGAAATTAGTAGTATTTAAGATATGTGGACCATTCAGAAATATGTTGTGGGTATTCCTCACCCTGAACGAATTGATTATAAGGTCTGATAAAAAATGCACACTGCATAGGAAAGACGAAGTAGGCTCTCAGTGGTTACGTGTACTTGGGTTGGGACAGTTCTGTTTCTTGAAGTTGACTGTAAGAATAACTTAGTTAAGGCTTTTGTATGGCTTCACATCTGTTGTAAGGAAACTTTTCACGATAAGGGTCAAGTAGTGCCAGAAAGGACAGAGAGCTGAGACTTCTTCACATTCTAGAACAGGTTATATGAACTATTTTGTGTCAACTTGCTAATAAATACTTGCTTATTATGTACATGGCCTAATTGTCTAAGGCATGATTCTTTGGTATGTGGTATGGCATTTATTTGAAGTTTGGTTTGATGTTGTAGAGGAGTTGCTGATATTTACCTACCTGAAGTATTTCAAATGTCTACTTTTTTTTAAGTGTATACTATTTTTTTAAACATGACCAAATACACTAAAATTAGTTTTCAATAATTTATTAAAGTAATATTTACATTTACATGTATTCTTCAATTTTATCCACATTCTTTCACCAGTCTATGGCTATAAAATGTTCATAAAATAAAGCTCAGACATTGGTGTTGGGGACTATTAAGTGGCATGCACTCCTCGCAATTCTCTAGGTGACAATAGCTATCATTTCCTAATTTGGCTTCCTGATGCACTTCTGCCTACTAAGACTCATCGCATTAGTCTCCATCTGTGGGGATATGAAGATTAACCTTGCTCAGTGTTATGTTGGAGATTTGAATTGGAGATCAATTTTCTTTACGAAAGAGACTATCAATCAATGTCAACCTTTTATTTTTTTCAACACCCACTATATGCCCAGTGCTGTTCTAAATCCTTGGAGAATTATCAAAGTTGCATATGCTGTAGCCCATGATCTCCTGAACTCACAAGAGGATAAAAAGCATGTATTTAATTTTAGGATCTGTAAAGAACTTTCAGTGACAGCTGTCTATGCAGTCTTTGCTGTAGGTTTTAACTGGTGGTGAGCCCATTGTTCTTCATATTTCTATTTTATCTATAATTCCTTTTCCTTCTTTTATTTATCCCTCGATCCACATTTTTATCCATTTTTCATTATTGTTTCTTCAATTTTTACCTTTCCCTTCCACCCTCCTCCCTTTTTTCCATCCTTCCTCTGTTGTTGCTTTCTCTGTTTTCCTGCAATAATGTGTTTTTTTTAAACCAAGCTATTAGCAGTTTTAACCTACTATTCTTTTCTCTTACTCTTCTTACCATGAAATTTATATGAATCCACTTTAAAACATGTGTTCTTTTTATCCCCGAATATGACTGCTCTACTTTGAGTTGTGGTACTTGCTCTTTGAGGTGATGGTAAAGGAAACCGACACCATTGCCTTCCCAGAGACGCTGTCTAGGTAAAATTCCTGACAGCCTTTATCTAATTCCTCAACTTGGAAACTCCTTGCCCTTTTCTTGTTATTTGAGAAACAAGATATTTTAGACTTTGGCTAGGCTTGGGTATTCAACCCCAGTACCTTTATCCACAGAGTAGGGTTTGTTATAGTTACTCAGTAATTTATATAATATCTTCAGTTACTATAATTATTATTGCTTTATTTTTAACCAAATGATTATTTTTCCCATCCTGGGTGGATCCTGAATTCCCCACTTCACCAGACTATTGATATGCCTGTGATCAGATGCTTTGGTGTCAGATTCAGGCATATCTCCTGACTTCAGTGTCCTCATTCCCACTAGAACATCCTACCCATTCTCTTCTTCAAAACACACACACACACACACACACACACACACACACACCTGGAGACTACAGATGATCCTGGATTCTCTTTAATCTATACCTACACACAAAAGGAAACATAATTCAGGTGAATGCATTTAATTAGGAACATAAATAATTCTTTCAACTTCCTACTCTTGTTGCTGTTAGGTATCAATTCTGTCTGACTTTTTGCAATGCTATGCAAAACAGAACAAAACATCTCTCCAAATTGGGCCATCTTTATAATTGTTCTTATGTTCTTATGCAGCCACTGGGTCAATCCACTTTGTCAATTACCTTTCTCTTACCAAGCATGATGTCCTTCTCCAGGGATTTATCTCTGTTAGCAATATGTCTAAAGTATGTGAGATGATCTTGTCCCCTTTGTCTCTATGGAGCATTCTCATTGTACTTCTTCCAAGACATGTTTGTTGGCTTTTTCAGCAGTCCATGATACTTTCAATATTCTTCTTCCTCATCATAATTTAAATAAATTGATTCTTCATTAGTCTATTTCAATTGCATTGCATAGGATGCCATTAAAAGTACCGTGGCTTGAACTGGCACACTTCAAGGTAACACTCTTGCTTTCCAACACATTACATCGGTCTTGTGGCATGGTTTTACCTAATGCAGTATGCTGTTTCATCTTGACTACTCCATCCGTGAGCATTGGTTTTGGATCGAAACAAGATGAAATCCTTGAAAACTTCAATCATTTCTTTTTTTTGATGAAGATAGGTACTGGTCCAGTTTTGAGGATTTTGGTTTTTTTTTCACAGTGAGCTGTAGTCCATACTGAATGATGCAATCCACCTTTTGCATTGACCAATACCTCAAACCCTCACTTTCAGCAAGGAAGTTGATGTCAGTAAAAAATCTTCTTCATGTAACCCGTCTTCTTGGGTTATTTGCTCAGCAAACAGGTTCAATAAATACAGTGAGAGGGCAAGTAGAGTGAGTCTCCCTCTAATTTATACAAAATCCATCTGTTGTTTATATTTTAACCCATATCATTATCTACTTATGTGGGAAGATTTTTAAATCCTAGATATGAAGATACTTAATAATCTAGGGCCAGGGGGCTGAGAAGAACAAAGTTTAAGTTCAAATTCTGACTTTGTTGCATCAGGTGGGTGAATTTTCGGCATAAAATTTTACTCTAGGAGTTCCAGGGTGGCACAAGTGCTTAACTACAGAAACGTGGCCATTCAAACACACTTAGGTGTACCTCAGAAGAAAGGACTTGTGATGCACTTCCGAAAGATATCCTTTGAAGACACTCTGGAGCACAGTTCTACTCTGACACCTGGGAGATAGTCATGAGGTGCAATCAACTGAAAGGCAACTGTTTGCTCTTATCTTTCTTTAATTGGACCATTTTAAGTCACAATGTCAACCCCCTACATGTAAACCAAGTATTTTCTGTGTTGTAATTGCTGATCAACTTCAATGCACTTTTACTTTTTGTAATGAAACTAAGGTTCAGCAATTATAAGTGATAGCTATTCAGAAAGTGGTTAGAAGTGATTGTTTTAGGCAGGCTTGATGATAAGGGTCTTGTCTAAAGCTCTATTTTAATGCCTGGTTCAACTTTTGAGAGTTTCTATGGAATCACAGTCTGTGATCTATAGATGACTGGGACTTTAGATTCAGTTCTTTCGAGGCTTACAATATCCTCTATAGGCCATAACCAGAAGGTCTCTATAGGGAAATTCCACTATGTGTACTATGCCTCACTTGGAACTCACCAGTAAACATTGGAATTAAGCAAATGACTACTAGCCAAGGACTTAGAACTGGCTGAGACTGGCTTACCTTGAGGATACCAAATGAAAGGTGGTCCAGAACT
>PVJH01008021.1:0-88397 GCA_004026705.1 Nesogale talazaci | reverse complement strand
GACTATCTTCTGATAAAGAATGGTTAAAAATGTCTAATAAATAAAAGATGAATAGCACAGTAGAAAACAGCAAAGGGCACAATATGCAAGAGAAATATAGATGACAGTAGACTAAGAAAATTATCAAGTACATTAGCAGTCGATGAGAAGGTAAACTGTTCAGGCTTTTTGGAGGACAAATTGGCAAGATGCTAAAAAATCCCAAAAATATTTATCCTTGTTGGTGCAATAATTTCACATCTAGAAATTAGTAAGAACACAACCAGAGAATATACATAAATTGTCCCCATGACATTAAAAATTTTCTTGTTATACCCTATGGTGCATTTATACCTTGAGATATTATAAAATAATTTGAGTGATGTTTTATTTTTATATACTGTCTGCAACCCTCCTCCTTTTCTGGTTGTGGGAAATACGTCTGCAATGAAGCTTTCTTCATCTCAATTGTCTTCAGTGTACAATTCAGTGGCATTGTCTTCATCCTGTTGTGTAATCATCACCATTCTTCTTCTGGAATATACTCCATCACTTGTAACAGAACCTCAACATCCTTCAAACAATAAACCCCCCTTAATTATGTTTTTGGTGAAGACTAAATAGTCCTAGAAGATGCTCACAAGGCTAAAATAAATACATGGCATAGATAATAGCAAGTCTGTGATAAATAAACCCAATAAAGAAAATATATATTACATAACATGGGAAGATTGCTTAGGGTTCCTATTCTGTTTTAAATAGCCTCCATTTTTTAGTAGACGTACTATGAAATGTGTTTCCTTTTTAATCCTTGTAGAAATAAGTATTCAATTTAAAGAAATCAGGAGTGAGAGACAAGCCACAATTCATCCTCACTTACATCAATCCTCATGCAGGTCTGTCTACCTGAAATATCTTGTTGCTTGTTGCCATTGAATCAGTATGAGTCAGGGTGACGGTGGACCCCCTGGTTGTTGGAGTAGAACTATGATTTGGACGTCAAGGCTGTGACCTTTCAGAAACAGTGGCAGGGCTTGTCTTCCATGGTGCCTTTGGGTGAATTCTGCTGCCAACTTTCAACTACGAACGGGGTGCCTAACTTTGGGGGTCATCCAACTGCCCATCAGGACCAAATATTTATCTCCCAAAACTGAACTGAAATATAAAAGCTTCACATTTTACCCTTCAAATATAAGCAAAACTAATTATTTCTTACACGTTTAATGAACGAAAACATATCATCAGTGGGTACATAATGTTTAGTCCTATTGAAAAACCAAGGGAGTTTATTTTTGGTGGTCCTATAAACATCTAGTTATTGCAAGCCTAATGATTCAATGTATAAATCTCTGGAGAACTAAAGTCATCAGCATCTTTTTAAAAAATTAGAACTGTTTCTTCAAAGTCTACAGCAGAAGCTTCCCTCCCCACCACCATTTGTTAATCTAAAGCTGTGTAAGCAGCAGTGCACTCTGGGTAACCGCCCTGAATGTCAATCAAACTCCACCCCCAGCTCTGTGATAGCAGAAGGGCAGTCGGGGCCAAGCTGTTTATTTTGAAATGAGCTCAGAGAGTGAAAATGACACTCAGGCTGTTAAATGGTGAGAACCAAAACTGAACTTCCCTTCCTCTGCCAGGGTGGAGTTTTAATATCTCATTAGGATAACTAAAATGTATTAAAAAGAAAAAAAATGTCTCAAAAACCACTTTAGTGCCCAAATAGGAATCTAATCTCGGTGAGTCTTTTATTTCCCACGTATTCGTTTCTTCTGGCTTGCTTATTGCAGTTTGAGAGATATTTTTTTTTTCTCAATCTGAACCGTAGTATCGTTTTCAGCATTTCTTAAAGTCTGCATTTTCTTATTTTCATCTAATGGCTATTTCAAGTTTTAAAATTGTACACTTCTCTGAAAGCTCCACTTTCAGTCATCCACACAGACACATACGAACTGCGCATGAACAGATGATGCTTTAGATGCCTGGTTTGGAAGTCGGGTTATGTTTTTATAAAAGAGCGTCCCTGAAGATGGAAATCTATTGGCTCAACCAAACAGCTTTCTTCTTCCTCCTCCTCCCTCCATGTATCGTACCACACCAGCTAGCACAGTGTCTGCCCTTCTATTTTAGATATTTACCCTTTAAGGCTAAGTGTTTCCCCCTTGGTGTAATTGCTGTGCATTGAGCTGCTAAATGTAAGGCCAATACAGCAGTTCAAAGCCCTGCTCTTCCACGGCAGAAAGATGACACTTGCTACTCCTATGAAGAGTATCATTTCTGATGTTCAGCCCGCAGGATTGCTCTGAGTTGACGTTGACTTGAAGGCGAAGTCATCAAGTGAAGGCAGACTGGGAGAATAGGCTCTAGGATTCAACGTCTGTCTTTTCACTGAGTTGCCTGATGTTGGACAGGTTATCTACTCTCTTTATCCTGCAGTGCTTTCATCTGTAAAAGGGCATTCATATTGTTTGCAGCACTCTTTTAAAAAAGTGTGAGTTTTAAGTGTCAAGCAGACAGCGGGTCACCATTAGAGGTCTTAGAGGACAGTTCACTGGGGTGTGAATTGAGATTCTCCCTTGTGGGAATTGATTCATTGTGCAAGGAAGTGAGGCAGATGGAGCCACTTTCAATTGTGCACACAGGCTCTGGAGACCTGGGTTGATGACGCAGATCTAACTTTAATACAGCTTTTTCAAGGCTTATATAGGTTTCATTGACAAACAGATCATACTCCTTGTTTCCAAACATTTCCTTATATGGTCATGGGTTTGCAGCATGAAAAACGATCGGCCCATACTGTGGGTTATGCAAATGAGGTGTAACTGACTGATTTATGTAAATGAGGTGTAGCTGGCTAAGCCAGCCATCCAATCACATTACAGGATATTACTATCCATTCATTACAAGATCTCAGCAGTTGCTATGAGGAAGTTGGAAGTTTTCTGATAGGCTGTGTTTCAGAGGTGTAAAGTGCAAGAATAGCCGGTGAGCTGGCCTGGGGTCTTGTTGCGAGCTTGGATTCCAGCAACCTAAGGGCACAGATACACAGCGGCTTCAAGACCACTCCAGGAGACGCAGCACCATCCTGAGCTTTCTATACCATTCACCCAGAGCCATAGGTCCTGCCAAGAATGGCCTCACACTCTCTGGACTCGCTGTTATGGCAACATGGCTGCTGAGTCCAGGAATACTGATAGCTCATATCCATAAGTTTACTAACAGGGGTAAGGAGAAGAGAGTTACCCATTTTCAGTACCACTGGAGTTTGATGGAAGGACATAGGCAAGTCTCTGGCATGAATTGCAACTACCTCACTTAGGGTTTAGAGAACAATGACTAAAGAAACAATTTTTTTACTGATGAACAAATGACTCGATAATGCTCAGCTCTGCCAGCTAAAGAAATGTATTACAGAGTAATTAATGTAGCAATTAAGAGATGTTAAATTACAAAGAAAAGTCAAGTTCTAAGACTGCTATAGGATGGACATTAACTTAAAGGAATATGAATTCTTCATAAGCATTAGTACTTTTTCTCTCAGGGAGAAATTCAGAGCTCCTTGTTCACCATAAGAACATGCCCGAGTATCAAAGGATGTATCAAAAGATGTGGGTTCTTAAAGGCTTGAAGGTAAACAAGCGGCCATCTAGCTCAGCAGCTACAAAGCCCACATGGAAGAAGCACACCAACCTGTTTGATCATGAGGTGTCCAAAGGACCAGGTATCGGGCATCAAAGTATTAAAAAGTATATCATTATAAATGAGGGTGAGTACAGATTGGGGACCCAAAGTCCATCTGCAGGGGAAGTGACATCCTCTTACAGAAGAGTTTCAGGGAGGTCATGAGCCAGTCACGGTACAGCGCAGCAGCAATGAAATATGCAACTTTCCTCTAGTTCTTTTTTTTTTTCGTCCTCTAGTTCGTGAATGCTTCCTTGCTCCCACTATCATGATCTTGATTCTACCTCACAAATCCGGCTAGACCAGGGGATGTACAATGGTACAGATAGAAACCAGAAACATGGGGAATCCAGGACAGACGATCCCTTCAGAATCAGTGGTGAGAGTGGTGATACCGGGAGGGTGGAGGGAAGGTGAACTCGAAAGGGGGAACCAATTATAGGGATCTACATATAGTCTTCTCCCAGGGAACTGACAACAGGAAGGTGAGTGAAGGGAGACACTGGACAGTGTATGAAATGACAAAACAGTAATAATTTATAAATTACTGAGCCTTCATGGGGGAAGGGGAAGCAGTGAGGGAGGGGAAGTGTGGGGAGCTGACACCAGGGGCTTCAGTGGAAAGAAAATGTTTTGAGAATGATGATGACAAGTGTACAAATGTGCTTTGCATACAATGGATGGATGTATAGATTGTAATGGGAGTTGTATGAATCCCCAATAAAATGATTAAAAAATGAAAGAACATGCAAGAAAAAAAAGGGGATGGGGGAGGGTTAGCATGTTGATGGGTTAAAGTTGACATAAACCTCACCTCCTGTATACATTTGCTGAGCAATAAAGTGCTCACTACTGAGCTTTTCATCTTATTGGCGAAGGCTTAGTTTTATTTTCTGTATTTCATGAACTGCTTCTCTTTCTGAACTCCCTTGTATAATTAACTGTCCTCTCTATATTTCCTATTGCTGCTTGTGGAATAAATAGAAACAGCTGGTTTAATGGTGCCCATTCAGCCGTCATGAGTCCTCTCAAAAAGCTGTAAATTTCCTCTCTGCTCTCTTCCCACTGGGAGTGACCTTGGCCCTTGGTGAAGGACCCATGGGAGTGATTGTGGCCATATGAAAAATGTGAATGGTGGGTGAGGTAGTTATTTTTTTTTTAAATAAAGAATTTGGGTTTTAAATCAGTTCTTTGTTTTACCGATCTCTTACCTCTAACATGTTTTCTCATTTTTAAAGATAACTTCCCACTATGGATCCACTGTCCCACGAGAGAGACCATGCTCTCTTCCAAATCAACCCCAAGTAGCCTAGTGAACCTCTGTTTCCCTGTGCACGCATGTCTTGTGCAAAGCAGATCAAGAAGTCTTTCTCTATTTAGAAGGTCGTGACGGGTTTGATGCTAATTTGATTCTGTTCTTTTTTCCTTTCCGCAACCAATTTCCAGGTGCTAAAAGGGGATGTTTGCAGGGTTTTTTGATCTGCAATGGACATCTACAAAATGTACTTTGGGGGATAAGTGTGTTTCTTTTTAGGACATGGGAAGTTCCTCTTGGGAATCCCCCCAGACTTCCCTATGTGCCTCTTTACTTGGATTCTTTTTGGTATAAGAAAAACTTACATTGTAATTTTTTTTGGCATCACTGCCCTCAGGTGGTGGGAGTAGGAGACCCAGCCTTTGCTCCGTGGAGCTGGAATTGAACCTCCATCCCAGTGGACCGCAGTCCCGCGCACAACCACTACACCATTGGGGCTCAGCACATTGTAATTTTTACAAAAGAAATTCAGCAGAATTCGGGGGTGGTAATTGTTGATAAGAAGCCCTCATTTGTCCTTTCTGGGGGAAAGGTCAGTTCCTATGACATCCTCCAGACCATCAAGACCAACAGTCAAAGACGTGGTCCATCTGTTGTTACCCATATGACTAGTATTATATTTTAAAAACAGCAACAGTAAAAAAAAGTCCACAAATGTATTTTGAGCACTTGAAATGAATTGGTGGATAGCCTAGTGAATAAAAGCACAGGTTTTAAAACTGTCAGCTCTGGGTTCAAATGTCCATGGAGCCACTAACCTAGCTTAGCAAGTAACCAGTGTTTTATCTACACTTTTCTCTTCTGAATGATGTAACCTCATAGGAGTTGAATGAAATTATGCATGGAAGTCATCTGGCACATGATAGAAACACAATAAACAATAATAAACACAACTATTGCTAATGATTAACTAGTGATCATTCGCTGATGATCCATAAGAAGGCATCTAATAACCCACTGTGAGTAGAAAAGAAGGTGGGAGAAGAGTTGCCCATAAAGCCACCTCACTGGGTGGAACCCTTCTTCCAGGATGCATTGGAGAATTTGATCCTACACAGATCCCTTGGCCTTGAGTCTTTAATGCAATCCAAACTCTCTCTTTGCTATTCCACAGCTCAATGCTGTGGATTCTAGAACCACTGAGCAAGCTGAGAAGAATTTTAATACACACCATGCATTTACTTTGAATGACGCTCCCATCTGCTTCACCTGGAGTTGGAAATGGATGAAGCCAGCTACGTGCTCCTGGATGTAACTACGGGAGCAGCTTCAGATGCGTCTCTTCTTTTGGTGATTCTTCCTTGACTGTTTACACACTTCAACATGTCACCACGAGTGAGCAAATCAGGACACTTAGTCTTCTGACATGTGGCTACCCAGTAGGAGGCTTTAGAATCGCATGCATTTTCTATAGACATGGATTTCTAAAAAATAGAATCATACCCTTTCCTGATGTGAAAATAAGGTGCTGGCTGGGCTTATGGAGTCCCTCCCTTCCACATTCCTTATTTTAGCACTGGCATCCCAGCCCGGATTCCATTGCCGGCCAGCGGGTGCTCCACAGGCTCCTCTTGACCGTCATCTTTATGGAAGCACTTTGGTGGGCCAACAACCTGGGTGCGTTTGAGCCAACTACCCTTAGGCCACTGATTGAGAGCAGGGTGCCATTTAAGGATCAACGGGTACAAGTCTGCTTCAGGAATTGGAGAAGCAGTTAGGCCCTCATGCCTACGAAGCGGAGTGTACATGATGAATGGTGGGTTCATGCGGGCCCGTAGCTCTCCAGTCACACAGTATCACTGGCCACATCCTCAGGCGCATGCAGGGATAACCAAGGCACGGTACTTTCGACTGCCACGTGCATCTGGACAAGCACAAAGAAAGACTGAAGACCGTAACAAATTCCAAATGTGGTGATGTTGAAGAATATTGAATATACCAGTCTTGGAGTACCGTATTTTTTAGACCACAAGACCCACCTGACCCTAGATGCAGCCAGTTTTTAGAGCAGGAAAACAAGAAAAGAAATATTCGGAACCAAATAGTACTGGTACATTAAAACATTTATGAAAACAAAGCAAAATACGATCATATTTAACAGCGTAAACTCACACTGGTGTTACAAACCATCATCACATTAATAAATGAGGGGAGGCATGCGCTGTGCCCATCACGTGACCTGACTGACATGGAGACTCCACGAGGCGGACTTCCTTCAAATACACAGCAATCCACAGCCTGAAAACAGCAGCGGACGGTCAACGGGCGCATGGAATCCTAAGCACATGTTCTGGGGGGAGGGCGGGTGGGGCTTGTGTCTTATACTCCGACAAATACGACAAGTACAGCCAGAATTCTCCTTCGAATTGAGGACGGTGAGACTTCTTCAACAGGAGAAACGGATCTGTAGAAAAGGAGGTCCTCTTTGATAAAGCCGAGGGTTGGGACAAAGGGAGAGCCCCTTAAAGAGATGGGGTGACGCAGTGGCTATGGCGAGGGCCCAAGCCGAGCAACGCTTGTGAGGATGTGTGTGACTGGGTACATGAGGTCGCTATGGCACCTAAGAGGTTCATGAGCACTGATGCCCACTGTAAATGTTCTTTAGCCTGTCCTCTGGCATGGTGGAGCTGGGTTCTGAGGAGGTGAGAGATCAGCCAGCCAGTACAAGCTGAGAAGCAGAGTGAAGCCAGGCAGGGATAGGGCAAGGGGGCACACCTCTTTTCTCTGGACTTCTGAATGAACACATTCACTCATTGTCTGGGCCTTCTATCTCGAATTCCTCTGCTCCACTTCTCTGTGGGATAACTCTCTCCACCCCAGCATGAGATACAAAAAAGCAGGGGTGGGTCTCGAATAGCTGGAATTCTTTTCTATTCTGCAACTGCATTTGCTCTCCTCAGTTTGAACAAAAGGGTGTAAGTGTTTGGATGGAAACCAAGAGAGTTATAAAGAATTTTATCTTTGGATAAGGCTGTCAATGGTGGCTTTCTGTGTACCAGGAGCTTAGAATGGCCTTGTGAGTAAGTAGAGAACACTTATCAACCCAAATAAATATTTTCCCAGGTTTCCCTTCCCCACGGAGACACAGTTGATTCCAACATGAAAATGGTCAGCATACATTCTTGCTCACCCGGCATGCTGCTTTTCCTCTCCAAAGCAGAGGGAGTTTTGAATGTAGAAAGGAAGGAGAGACAGAGTTCAAAGACAGAGTATAGGATATAAGAGAGGGGAGTGCTTGCTCTGGCCACTTCTAGGCAATGTTTCCTTGTCTTTGGCCCGTGCTAACTGGTCTGATATTTGCTGAGCCTACAATGGCCACAGAGCTGGGTGATTATAACAATATTAAGTCTAGAGTCGGTCTCATGGCCAGCTCCCTTACTCTGGTTTACACTTGTATCACATACTAGGGATGCTTGGCCTTGGTGGACAACGCCAGTGTAACTCCTGCCATATGGTACCTGTGCAGCTTGGGGTAAGTCACTCAACATCTCTATGCCACACTTGTGACCAGCAGAATAAAGACGGGAGGTGGCACCCATACAGGCTGTTGAGAGAGTTTAAAAAGGGACATAATCACAAACTGCTTAGAAGAATGCATGGCACCCAATAAGGGCTCAATCAATTCTAATGCTTATTAGTCCACAAACCCAAGGTGAAGGAGCTTGGTAGCACAGTGCTTTCAGTGCCCAGATGCTGACTGAAGAGTCTGCAGTTCAAACCTACAAGTCGCTCAGCTGGAGAGAGATGAGATCGTAATCGGCTTCCATCAAGATTCCAGCCTTAGAATCTCCTGGGGCAGCTCTACTCTGCCTTGAAGGGTCGCTGTGAGTGGAAGTGACGTGACAGCAAAGGGTTTCGTTTTGCTTTTAAGGGCAAAATAACATGGAAGGAGCCCCGATAGCCTGGCCATTAAGTGTTTGCTACAAGCTGAAAGGTTGGTGGTTCAAATCCACCCCGTCACGCAGTGGGAGAAAGATCTAGTGATCTGCTCCCATAAAGATCACCATCCCAGTCTGTCACATGGGGTTGCTATGTGTCAAACCTCTTCCTTGGCACCTAGCAACTACAAGAACACAGAGAGCAAGGAGAGGACAGTGGCTCACCTTCTTCCTTGCCCTGACTGAGGAACTTTAACTGGCCTTCTTTGGCCATGGGCACTGCAGCGGGTCTCCGCTGTTTGAGGCACAAGGAGTGAACCAATGGACAGGGACCCAAAAGCAAGGTGTTTATTCACTTGACTATCAGCTCTTCAAAGGCTAATCATGTCTTAATATGCTCTGATTTTTCAAATTCCATTTCTTTCCTACTTTCTTTTAAGTAACAAAAGATAAATATATTTATATTAAAAACTCAAGAGAACATAATGTGTAGAAAACTAAAACTCAAAGCATTCTTCCACCACCCTTATTTTCCAAATACTCTTAGTAGTTATGGGCTCTTGGTTTTTTTTAAAACCATTTTATTGAGCGCTCATACAACTCTTATACCATCCATCCATCCGTCCATTGTGCCAAGCACATTTGTACATTTGTTGCCAGCATCATTCTCAAAACATTTGCTTTCTACTTGAGTCCTTGGTATCAGCTCTTTTTTTTTTTTTTTGAGAGACAAGGAAAAGGAATAGCAATTTCCTTTGTTTGTCGCCACCTCCAGTATCCACATTCTTTTCATTCTGCTGTCTGTTCAAAAGAAAATGAATTATTCAGGAGCTAGTGTGACTAATGTTACCAATGTGAATGAAACTAATTTGCAAAAGATTTTCTTGTTTGTTTGTTCCATTTCTAAGTGACTCAGCCCACCTTGTTATTTTTGCCTTAGCAGGATTCATTCTCTCCCAGTCTTGAATTTTGCTAATCGCATATTCCTGAGGCCAAGTAAGTGTACCAGTTTTTCAGCCACCCAATTCTTATTTTTCAAAAACAAAAAGTCTCACTAGACAATAGCAAAGAACATTTCATATGAATGAATTGCCTGCTATGAGACTTACTGGGAAAAAAATAAAGCAGTTGGCCAATGTTCTTCTGTTTCTCGGCATCTAAAGTATACGCAATATCTTAATTTGTCAAGTGGTAAGAAGTGCTGTTGTTATTCTTGGTTTCTCTGAGTAACATGTCCAAAGTATGTGAGACAAAGTCTTGTCATACTCACTTCTAAGGAGCATCAGACTATACTTCTTCCAAGAATGATTTGTTTCATATTTGGCCAGTCCATGTTACATTTAATATTTTTTGCCAACACCATAATTTGACAGTTTTCCTTGTTCATTATCTACTTTCCTATGAATATTCCAATGCACTACAATGGAGTTTATTTCAACTCAAAGTGATTGGAGATATCTTGGTGTGGGTGAGGCCCATTTTAGTTCCCAAAGTGACATCTTTGCGTTTTAACATGGTAGTGAGATCTTCTGCAGCACATTTGGTGAAGAAAGCTAATGATGTCTGACTATCAAAATATATAGCATCTGGGGTCTTAAACAAGTGTCCATCTAGCTGAGAAGCAACAAAACCCACATGTAAGAAGCACACCAGTCTATGTGATCACCAGGAATTGAAGGGATCAGGGACTAGGTATCAAAGAACAAAAAATCCTATTACTGTGAATGAGGGGAAGTGTGGAGTGTGGACCCAAAGCTCATCTGTAGGCAACTGGATACCCTCTTACAGAAGGGTCTTGGGGAGGAGATGAGCCAGTCAGGTGCAGTGTAACAACAATGAAACATACAACTTTCCTCTAGTTCTTAAATGCTTCCTATCACAATCTCAATTCTACTTTATAAATCCGGCTAGACCAGGGGCTGTATGTACACTGCTACAGATAGGAACTGGAAACACAGGCAATGTAGGACAGATGTTTCCTTCAGGACCAGTGGTGAGAGGATGTTGGGAGGGTGAAGAGAAGGTGGGGTAGAAGGGGAGAACCGATTACAAAGATCTAGATATAACCCCCTCCCTGGGGAATGGACAATAGAAAAGTGGGTGAAGGGAGATGTTGGACAGTGTAAGACATGACAAAATAATAATAATTTGTAAATTATAAAGGGTTCATGAGGAAAAAGGGGGGTGAGGAGGGAGGGGGAAAATGAGCTGATATCAAGGATTCAAGTAGAAAGCAGATGTTTTGAGAATGATGAGGGCAACAAATGTACAAATGTGCTTGACACAATGGATGGATGTATGGATTGTGAGGAGAGCTGTATGAGCCACCAATAAAATGATTTTTTTTAAAAAAAAAAAGACTGGCCTTTTCATTTCTGTAAACAGTTATAGTGTCTGGAACATACAAGGGGTCACTTTGACTCAATGTCAGTGAGTTTAACAACAACAACAACAATAATCATAATGGAAGAATATGGTCAGAGGATTAAACAGACACTTCACTGAGGAAGAGAGAGAGATGGAAAAATAGCACATAAAAAGATGCTCACTGTCATGAGTATTCCAGGGACCAAACCCATCACGATGGAGTTGATTCTGACTCACAGTAGAATACAGGAGAGCTGCTTCATAGAATTTCTGAGGCTGTAAATTCTTACAGATGCGGACTGCCTTACCTTCCTCTCATTGACTAGTTAGGTAATTGGACTCTCTGGCTTTTGCATTGGCAACACAATACTCGCTCCTGGTGCTACAGGGCTCCTTTAGGGAGACCGTAAGGAAATGTGAATTAAAACCACAATGAACCACTATCACATCCTTGTTAGGATGGCTAAGTCAAAAATGATCAAACATCACAAATGTTTACAATAATGTAAGAGGAACAGGAACTCTCTCTCACACAGCTAACGGCAATGTAAAATGATACAGTGTCTTTGGAAAACCGTCAATCAATGTCTTACAGAGCTACACAGAACATGCCCATCACCCAGTCATCTCAAAAGAAATGAAAAATGCATGTCTTTACAATGACTTGTACATCAATGGCCATAGAAGCTTTATCAACCTGGAAGTAATCTAACTATTCATCATTGGGCAACCATATAATAGAATGTTACTCAGCAATTAAAAAAGCACGAACAACTATTGATGCCTACAATGAAAATGAGTCCCCAAAGAAGTATGCTATATTAAAGCCAACCACAAGGGCTGAGCCCCGGTGGCGTAGGGGTTGTGCGCGGGACTGCAGCCCACTGGGACTGAGGTTTGATTCCAGCAGTGGGGCTGGGTTTCCTACTCCCACCACGGGAGAGAAGTGATGCCCCCCCACCCCCCCCGCAAAAAAAAAGCCAAACACAAAGTGAATACATTTTATTTTATTCCATCAACGTAAAACTCTAGGAAATACAATTAATCTATAGGAATAGAAAGTACCTCATTGGCAGTTTTGGGAGTGGGGGGGGGGTGTCAAAGGAGCAAAGGGATTCGATTATAAAGGGCTGCGAGGGAATTTTTGAGGATGATGGACTTGTTTACAATCTCAATTGTGTGGATGGTTTCAAGGGTGAATATGTGTCAAACTTAACTAATACAACTCACTGCTGTCAAGTGATGTAAACTCAGAGCAACTCTAGAACGGGGTAGAATTTTATCTGAGTTTCTGACACCATAACTCTTAGGGGGAGTAGAAAATCCTATTTTTTTCTAGAGGAGTGGCTGGTGGTTTTAAATTGCCGGATTATAGCCCAACTTGTAACAATTTTGCCAACAGGGCGCCTATAAATGCAGCACTTACATTTGCGTAGAGTATTTATATTTATAATTAAATTAAAAAAAATTGGGGGGCATCACTGCCCTCTGGTGGTCGTGGGAGCTACCCAACGCTGCTCCTGAGAGTCGCCGCTGGATTTGAACCGCCAAGCCCGTGGGACGCAGTCCCACACTCAACCACTGAGGCTCAGCCCTTATATTTATATAAAAATAAAGCAATGTTCATATAAGCTTTGGAACCTGTGTGGCCTCAGTTCTAATTATGGCAAAGCCCTGTTCTTTTTCCCCCCCATTATTCTAATCATTTGAGACTTGTTCTTTAACTGTCCTTCACCTATTCTTTCAATATTCATTAATATGAGAACCCCTGAAGATTAGTTGGGCATATGACTGCTTGGAATAAGTACTTTATTTTTCTGACCCTCTTTGCAGATAAGATGACATGACTAAGTTTTGTCCAGTGTTACCTATGACCTTTTTTTCACATTTCACATTTTTCACATTTCATTATATTTGACTTTATCTTCTTTAAAAAAATTTTTTTTTTTATTGAGGGCTGTAGCAGTCACCTAATCTGGTGTCTATTTGAGGATTAAGAATGTAGGGGTGGGGTCTAGTCTGTCAATCTGAATATAGTCAATGAGACCTCTGTGTGGGCATGGCCTTCTGAGAATTCTGGGAAATATGGTGATTCCTTCTTAGAGGCAAGAGACACTGTCTCTCTCAGCTGACTTCCTGGGAGACACTTGACTGACAAGGCTGGCTCCCTGTGAAACATTCCTGAGGAGAAGCCACATGGGCCTCCCTGATGTAGCCAGAAACCTGAACATAGAGAAGCCACGTGGAGACTGACTTCTGCCAGGGTTGAGATCCTTACAGCACCACTGGATCCAAAGACTTTCTACCCGTTGGTGTGTGGTCATTCTCCATTTGGCATCATTGCATGTGTTTCATGAGTCTGAAAAGAACTTCTTGATTGGTATTAGACATAGGACTTATGGACTTGATCTGCAGTGGGCTGGGATGTTTTCTCAATGTTCAGTTGCTTTTGTATATAAATGTCTTTGTTATATACATAAGAGTCTCTATGGATTTGTTTCTCTAGTCTACTCAAACTAACACAGGGGCTCTTACAACTCTTATCACAGTCCACACCTACATCCATTGTGTCAAACACATTTGTACATTTGTTGCCATCATTTTCAAAACATTTCTGTACTACTGGAGCCCTTGGTATCTGTTCCTTATTATTTCTCCTCACCCCCTTGATAATTTATACATGGTTGTGATTTTTCCATGTCTCGCACTGTCCACTGTTTCTCTTTATCCCTTTATCTGTTGTTCATCCCCCCCCCCTTATAGGCAGGTCATTGTTATTTGTATCTCCTTCTTCCCCCACCTTCCCCCTACCTTCCTGGTAGGGCTACTCACAATATTGGTACTGAGGAGTTTATCTGTCCTGTATTCCCTGTGTTTCCAGCTCTTATCTGTACCCATGTACATGCTCTAGTCTAGCTGGATTTGTAAGGTAGAATTGGGGTCATGATAGTGGGGGTGAGGAAGTGTTAAAGAACTAGTGGGAAGGTGTATGCTTCATCAGTGCTATACCACACTCAGACTGGCTCGTCTTTTCCTGTGACTGCTCTGTAAGGGGATATCCAGTTACCTGCAGATTAGTTTTGAGCCTCCACTCCACACTACCCCCTCCCCCCAATTCATATTGACATGTTGTTTTGGTCTTGGTCTTTGATGCCTAATACCTGATCCCATCGAAACCTCATGATCACACTGGCTGGTATGCTCCTTCCATGTGGACTTTGTTGCTTTTCAACCAGGTAGCTGATTGTTTACCTTCAAGTCTTTAAGGTCCCAGACACTATATCTTTTGATAGCCAGGCACCATCAGCTTTCTTCACCACATTTGCTTATGCACCTGCTTTTTCTTCAATGATCATATTGGGATGATGAGCATCTCAGAATGCCGGATTATTAGAACAAAGTGTTTTTGTGTTCAGGGAGTACTTGAGTAGAGGCCCAAATGTTCATCTGCTTCTTTTATACTAAACCTATGAATATAATACATAGATCTTTTTCCTCATTATCATATACAGTATATTTACATATGTACACGCCTGTATTTAGATCTGTATGAATGCCCTTTGCCATTCACATATGACTTTTGAGAAGAATTCTAAAGTGTGGGGGCACACACTTCTCTGCTGGTTGGGATGAGTTTGTGATAGTTGGAGCTTTAATGGCTCTTGTGAGCCATGAGGAAGAAATCTCACATAGACAATGAATTTTTAAAATCATTTTATTGGGGGCTCATGCAATTCTTATACTATCCATCCACCCCTCCATCCCTCCCGCCATCCATCCAATCAAGCTCATTTGTACATTGACAATCATTATTTTGTGTTGTTGTTATGTGCTACCAAGTTGGTTCTTACCCACAGTGACCCTGTGCACAACAGAATGAAACACTGCCCAGCCCTGCACCATTCTCTCAATTGTTCCTCTGCCCGAGTCCATTGTTTCAGTCATGGTGTCATTCCTTCTTGTTTAGGGCCTTTCTCTTTTTCAATGTCCCTCTGCTTTACCAGGGACCAGTCTCTCCTGACAACAGGTTGAAAATATGTAAGATGAAGTCTTGCCATCCTTGCCTCTAAGGAGCACTCTGGACTTACTTTTCCCAAGACAGATCAGTTTGTCCTTTAGCAGGTCATGGCACTTTCAATATGCTTCTCCAGCACCATAGAATCAAGTGCATTGATTCTCCTCTGCCCTTCTTTATCCAATGTCCAACTTGCACATGCACATGAGGCAATTGAAAGTACCGTGACTGTGGTCCGGTGCACCTCAGTCCTTGAAATAACATCCTTACTTTTCAATACTTTGTAGAGGTCTTGTGCAGCAGATATACCTAATACAACTCAACTTTTATGAGCACTGATTGTGGATCCAGTCACGACAAAATCTTTGGCCACTGAAAGCTTTTCTTCATTTCTCATGATGTTTTCCTTCTGCTCCAGTTGTGAGACTTTCTTGATATTGAATTGTAATCCACACAGAAGGTGGCACTCCTTGATCTTCATCAATAAGTGTTCACTTTCAGCAAGCAAAGTTGCATCATCTAAGTACTGCAGGTTGTTAGTATGTCTTCCTCTAGTCCTGATTCCAAATCCTTTTCTATGTAAGCCAGATTCTCTGATTGCTCACTCACCATACTGATTAGATGATGAGAAGATAGAACTGTGTCACATACTATCCTGACTTTAAACCACAGACAGTCCTGAGTGATAATAAAAGAACCTGAAGACCTCGACTCTTCCCACCTGCACTGCTCACATCTATCCTTTCAATACAGAGTTGGGAAAGATAGGTCATTAAACATCTGCATGTTATATTTTCCTGATTTCTGCCATTCAAACAACGAAAAGCTAAACTCACTGCTCTTGAAGCAATGCACATGCATACAGACATGCTATAGGATTTCCGAGGCTGTAAATCTTTACAGGAACAGACAGTTTCATCTTTTTTCCTCCGAGACCCTTGAGAATTGCACTGCCAACCTTACAGATAGTTTCCCCATGCCTAACCCACAGCACCTGCAGGGCTCCTTCTGACATGCAGTGCTCTCTCTAATCTCTAGTGACACATCAGAAAAAGTGCTCGCGACTTTCTCATCTATGAAATTTGAACAATAATTCCCATTTCAGAGATATTATGAACTTATTGCAAAGTATCAATAAAATATAAGTTTCAATTATTTTTTACTTTAAGTCACCCATGACTTTTGAAATGAAGTCAGCCCCATTCTGCACAACCATGTGAATATAATTAATGTTACTGAATTGGACATCTAACAAGGAAAAAATGGAAAATTTCATATTCTATACAGATTGAAGGAGCCCTGGTGTCATAATGGATCACAAGTTGGATTGCTTGTGGCAGCAGGGCAGCAGTTCAAACCTACCAGCTATTCATTGAGTAAAAAATGAGGCCTTCTGCTCACATTACACCCTCAGTAATCCACATGGACAGTTTTGTTCTGTCCTAAAGGATCGTTTGATGGCAGTGAGTTTTCAGAGAGGTACTTTTTAATCACCTTTATTTGAAAAGAAAGAAAGTACACAGATGAACATTGAAAGCATTGTAATGAGTGAAAGAAGCCATTCACAATGGACCACATGGTGAATTATTCCATTCATTCACATGAACTGTCGAATTCATGGAGACAAAGAGCAGATTTGCAGTTGCCTACAGCTGTGGGGGTGGTAAGTGGGAAGGACTGGGTGGTGAGAGTTAAGAAGTACAGGGTTTCTTTCTGGAATGAAGAACATGTTCTTAAATGGACTGCGGTGATGGCTGTGGTGATGGTGTACATCATTGGATTGCAACTTTGCATGGGTGAATTGTATGGTAGATAAAAACAAAAACCCATGGCTGTGAAGTCAATTCCCACTCATATCATCCCTTATAGGATAGAGGTGAACTGTCCTATAAGGTCAACTTTCTCAAGGTCCTTATGGAAACAGACAGCCACTTCTTTCTCCTAAGGGTATCTGGTGAGTACATATTGAGCTACTAACTGCAACATCAGCTACTTGAAAACCCTAGCCAACTCTTGGAAGAAAGACAACATTTTCTATTCCTGTAGAGTGACAGTCTTGTAAACCCGCAGGGGAATGTCTACCTTGTCTTGTACCATTGCAGTGAGTGGGAATTAACTTGTTTAAGCCATTTCAAACACTGAGCCAGTTTCATATATACACCCAATCTCGATAACATAAATGATCAACTCCATGGTCTTTGCTCAGAGACCATCTGACATTAATAAAGGGAAACACATCATTATGATCCACCCCTTTGGCTAGGCTCTGTACCATGGGAGGATCAACTAAGAACCATGAGGCACCTCGACACCCCAAGCCATTCTCAGCTCAGCATCGTCTGTGGGTGCATCAACCCCACAGCTTCCTCTCTCACCTAATTGTCAGGTGCCATTGAATCTACTCCAGCTGAGCTCACAGGGAACCCAAGCAGAATTGCCCCATAGCGATCGCCTTAACAGAAGCAACTCACCAGGTCTTTTTTTCAAACAGAGAATAGATGTGGGAAGATTCTATAAGTGAGCAGCTGCACAGTTAACCGTTACAGCACTTTCAGTACCCTGGAGTCCTTACACTAGGCAGGGCTCATTCACCAACAATTGCCCCCAAATGAAACCCATTGGCATTGAGTCTGTTCAGATTCATGTGACCCTAAATATAGGGTTTCCATTAGCCACAGCTGGAAACCATTACAGAAGCAGATGGCCTCCTCTTTCTCCCAAGGAGCAGCTGGATTTGAATGGCTGACCTTGCGATCCACAGTCCAACATTTATCCGAGAGCACTACCAAAGTTCCTTTCACTAACAATATAGTCCTAGGTTAAAAAGCACATGGGTCAATGTAGAGGGTAGCCGTAGATACCTGTAGGCAGAGTAGTGTTTATGTATGAGTGCATGTATTCATTTGTTTTATTTTTATTGTGGTTAATCTATAGGTAACCATGCATTTCCCATTTCTACAATCTATGCCTGTACAGATTTGGTGACATTATATTCATTAAGCTGTTCAACTATTAATACTAACTGTTTCTGAATTTTTTCCATCTAGATGAGTCTTTCTGATAGCCATCAGTCACTCTGGGCAACTTCAGATTTACAGGATACCATCTAGAGTAGCAGTTAATAGAATCGGTTTCAAAGGACTTGTTCTAAAGGATAGCAGGCAACTTTGCAGAGGGCTAGGGGATGGGGCCAGTTGCTTCTTAAAATCAAGAGTTTCCACTCCCTGCTAACACTGGCAGGAAATGACCAGTCACAGCAGCTGGATTCTGAATGGCAAGAGGAGGGATCACAGGATCCCACAGGCTAATGAAGTGCTTTTGTATTGTCTGTCTGTTTTGGAAACACCAAAGCGAAAGCCAAGGCTGAAAGTGAACAAAATCTCCTGACAATAACAAGTCTCTAACTGGCTCTGAATACCTCAGAGGGTGCACCTTGTCTCTGGAAATTTTACACCAAGTGGATTATAAGCCTAAGCATGAAAGGCAGTTCCTGAGGACATCCAAGCTGCCTCGAGTGTGTGGCTCCAGCCCTGGCATGTTCTTCATCACACCATGAAAAAGTCTTTGACAAGATGGCTATGTAGCTCCCCCTCCACTTCCTACTAGGGATGACTTTGGAATAAGAAGCAGGGACTATTGTGCCTCTGGTTGACATGAATCTAATCATTAATGCATTCACCAGCGTCAGGAACTCATATGAGCTGCATACAATTTGTCAGCAACAGTGTTGGTATTTTCCTTCAGTCTTGAGCAATAGCACCTGGGGGAGTGAATAATTAAGCACTTGACACCTAGCCAAAAGGCCTGGTGATCCCCTTCCCAAAGGCCACAGCCTTGAAAACTCTGTGGAGCACTGCACTCTGCAGAGCATGGGTTGCCATGACAACATCTAACAATACCAACACCCCCCCCTCCAAAAATAAAATTAACGTCCCTCTGCCATCAAGTCTATTCCAAATTCACAGTGACAGTAGAGGAGAGGGGAGGACAGTTCGCTAGGGTTTCCAAGAGTGTCCATCTTTGCAAGAGGCGGCAGCTTCATCTTTCTCCCACAAAGGGACTGGTGTTTGAATTGCTGATCTTTGGGTGCCCAGTCCCATACTTGAATTGTCACAGTAGCAGGGCTCATTCACTAACAATTGCCACAAAATGAGACCCATTGGCATTGAGACCATTTGGACTCATGTGACCCAAACAGAGCGTTTTTAAGAGTGGAAAGCATTACAGAAGCAGGTGGCCTCCTCTTTCTCCCAAGGAGCAGCTGGATTTGAATTGACCTTGTGATCCGCAGTCCAGCATTTACCTGACAGCACTACCAAAGTCCCTTTCACTAACAATATAGTCCTGGGTTAAAAAGCATAGGGGCTAAAAGAGGGTAGTCATAGATACCTGTAGGCAGAGTAGTGTGTATGTATGAGAGCATGTATTCATTTGTTTTATTTTTACTGTGGTTAATCTATAGGTAACCATGCATTTCCCACTTCTACAATCCATGCCTGTACAGATTTGGTGACATTTTATTCATTATGCTTTTCAACTATTACACTAACTGTTCCTGAATTGTTCCATGTAGACGAGTCTTTCTGATAGCCATCAGTCACTCTGGGCAACTTCAGATTTACAGGATACCATTTGGAGTAGCAGTTAATAGAATCAGTGACAGAATCAACATTCAAGGAGAGAGACAGGCTAGAACAGCATGCCTATAATATAACAGCTACAGGCTATCAAATCCTGCATTTGGTTTCTAAATAACAATTACTTGGGCAGAGAATGGAAGAAATCTTGATTAAAAGTTCAACATGACAAGGACCTTGGGGGTACTGTCCAAACTCTCTTCTATGGAATTCTCTTTTGGGAGATAAGTAGTGCATGTTGCTTACTGTTGACACTTTCTTGGCACTTAGTAGAATTGAGCACTGTTTTAAAACTTTCAAGGATTGGTTTTAAAAACAATCCTCCATTATCACCATCCCAGTTTACCTGTAGGGAAACTGAAGCTGCAAGCAGTTAAGTGACTTCTCCAGTGTCACAAATTGGAGAAGCTGGAGTTTCAATGACTATATCATACAGCTTCTTGGAGGACTCAAATGGAAAGAAGGATTTAATTTTGAATTAGGATCTTGCACTTTAGATGGGGTGCTCCACCCTTTCTTTAAATTAGCTTCATTTTATCTGATAGGTGAGTGTTTCATGAAACGATTTGGGAACTGGTGCTCAGTTAAACAGAGGAACCAATAAAATTATGCTGTCACTAGAGCTGAAAGAGTAGCTGCCTGTAAATGGGGAGTCCTGGAAAAATAGTGGTTAAGCCATCAGCTTCCAACCAAAAGGTTGCTGGTTCAAGCCTACCCAGCCTCTGTGGGGAAAGACTAGACCATTCGCTCCCAGAAAGATCACAACATAGCAAACCCCGTGAGGGTCTCCTCTTTAATATGGGCTGACATGTGCAAAAAGCACCTTGACAACACCTAGCAACAAAGACAGGGAGCGAGAGGCTTAATGGTGGAGCTACGGTGGCTGTGGTCAGGAGGGAGATCATCTAGATGCTACTAGACAGACCTTCAAGCTATCCTAGAGGTCATGGATCAGAGAGGTGCACAGACCCAACTAAAAAGCTTGCGGCACACAATTACTGAAACCATTTTAAAGTACATGATGCCAGAGGATGGTGTCCTCTTGCATATTCGGTAGGGTAGTAATGAGAAGGGACCCTCGGGCTGTGCAATGTTCACCATACAGAGAATCACCCCAAAGTGGCGTGAGACTGGTTTTAGTTGTAATGTGAATGCCCTTGTCATGTAGGGGCAAGGAAAGCATCGGCCTTATGAGGTAAGTCAGAAGGCATTGGCGATTAGTCGGACTCCTCACTCCTCACACTCTTCACAGATCACACCTAAGTAGCGATCCGGCCATTCCCCAAGATCTCTTTAGAAAGATTGAAAAGGATGTTCCCTTGAGGACTAGGAGGCGCCTGGCCCAAGGCTGGTACTTTCCAAGGCTGCAAATATTTATAGGAGCAGAAAGCCTCACCTCCTTTCCACGAGATGACGGTTTTGAACTGCTGACTTTGCAGTTAGTAGTTCAGCTTGGAACCTATCACTTTACCGGAGCTCCTGCACTGTAAACGACAGGCCCGACGTCGAGTCTCTTGGAAGAAGCCCCTCCAAGCACCTCAATAACAGAGAGTAACTGATACCTGTCAGACCCTTTGAAAACTGGAATCGAAATGTTCAGGATTCCTTCCGTCCAGAAATAGACTTCATGGAAGCAGAGCTTAACTCCAAATCAACAAAATAAGAATCCATTCCCAAAGACTAATTTGATTGTGCTTCTTGTTCCCTTTGGATGGCTTCTGAAGGTAGCTTTATCTCCCAGTTTAAGACGGTTTGAATTGATATTTTGTTCCTACTGACTTCTCAGAATTCAGAAAAACAGCCTACGAAGATCTCCTGATTAATTGTTAAGAAAGGGCTCAAGGATTTTTGATTGTGTAGGAAATACAGCCTATTCAGTCGTCTTATTACTCAGAGGAGCAGCTAAATACTATGCAAAATGCCCTCACCCTATTTCTTTCCTTTAAGCTGTGATGTAGCTGCTGGCCCTTGTTGTGCCTATGTGAATAAACAAGTACAACAAATCAAGCTAAACCTGCAAGAAAATCCCAGATCTTGGCTTCTGAACCTATTCTTTGAATGAAAGGGTAGGCTTGTCCGAAAAAATCAATGGCCCTTGTTTTCATATGATAACATATGCTTTTAGATTGTCATGTTTCAATGTGCTGATGAAGGCTCAGGCTTCTGCACCTCACAGACAACAGGGCCAAGTCAACTCTGTCGGGAAGACATTTGCAAAAACACCAGAATATATTGTTCTGACGCAGAGGCTCTGAGGGTAAGTCAAGAGCCCTGCAGTCAGCAGTTAGAGAGAAGCTGCGGCACACAAAGGCACTTTCCACAGCAGACTGTGGCTGTGGAGTCCTTTCTGACTCAGGCCACCCCACCCCACCCCCACCCTCATCCCCTATATTTCAGGGTAGCCCTGTGCTGATTTTTCTAAAAAAGATGTGACGTCGAGGTGTGTGGATTTTTTTCAGATGATCTCAGATGGCACGGATAGCCCTTGAACAGAGGAGACTGACCAGACTCAGGTGGTGAATTCTTTTGAAGATGCTCTTTCCATGTTGTTTACTATGGTCACAGCATGGTTTATAGTAGCGTAAATGCAATAGTTACATGCACAGCTGCTAGTAGAATCGTCAGTGGTTTGAACCCATCCAGTGATTCTACAGACAACTGGATGCCCTAAGAATTACTGTAATGACCATATTGGGCCCAGTAGGACTACCTGTAGGCTTTCCGAGTTGGAATCTTTACAGAAACAGCCTGCCACATCTTTCTTTCACTGCACTACCAGTGGGTTCACATGCCACTTGAATCCATTGTCTCCGAGTTCCTCCATAAAGATTAGGAAACCCTCAGAGACAGTTCTGCTGGTCACATAGGGTCACTTTGAGCCAGGATCTAGTCTATGGAACCCAACAATAACACCACTGGATCTATCTCCACCTGTGTATCACAATGAGTATATCAGAATGAGTACCAAACATGTTAGTGGTGACTAGCAATATGCATTTATCACTTTGCTTGAGAATATTCAGAAATAGAAAACCAACGTGTTAGTAAAAAATAGTCATCACACAGAGCACGTGCATGTTAAATGTTGATAGAAACAAATGGAGCAGTCAAGAATCATAAGGTTTATGAGACAGCAAATACAAGGAGACTGGTTACCTGTAGACAAGGCTTTCTACTCCTGTAAAGAGTTATCATTTTGGAAACCCACAGGGGGCAGTTCTACCCTGTCCTCTAGGGTCATCCAAGCAGGAGGTGGTCCCAGCCTCCCAGTGTACCTGATTTCTGGAGTATGAGAGGATTCCACAGAGAGAATTCAAACTCTGAGTTTCACTTCCTTTCCTCTGCCCTAAAACTGTGAAAGCTTTCCTTGCTAGTACCTTGGGGTCAGCCAGGGAGCCTGGCACTCCACCTGGTGGCCAGCATGTTGTATTAAGAGATTTTCCCCAGGAATCTGTGAGCTAATAATTTGGAAAAGCCATGCTAACAGCTTGGTTTCTCAATGCCTCTAAAATGATCACAAGGCAGGATATGATAGGGAGTCCTTGGGTGCTATAAGCACCTGACATAGTTAGCTGCTAACTGAAAGCTTGGGGGCTCAGGTCCACCCATAGGTGATGTACTTCTGAAAAAAAAATCTGCTTCTATAGTTCTAAAGAGCACAAGGGGAATGTTTACCATTACCTTTTTCAAAACAATAGTAAAAGTGCTGCTCAGTGCACTAGTCTATTCAATATGTGCATAATTTTGTTAAAATAAATGGCAACCAACATACTTGGGAGCATTAAATTTTTTTTTCATTAAGAAAATCCACTTCTTAGAAAAACTCAGTCATTAAAAAGCCCCTGGAGCACAGCTCTATTCTGACGTACACAAGGTCACTATAAGCAGGAGTTAACCAGATGGATACCCACCGAACCAGAAGAAACTCTGTAAGGAGATCTTTCTCCACTGGTGATCTGTCCAGTCCAGTCCAAATCTTAGATCTTTTTAGGCTTTTCTATTCTGTCTTGTCACACAAAAGACACAGCAGTCAGTCCTTGCTTGGCAGAAGCAACATTGCATATGTGCAATTTTCAGTTCCCACCGTTTGGTTGAATAGCACCATGCCCCCAACAGCATAGTCGATATTCCAGTTTCCATGATGCACAGTGATCACATTGAGGACAAACTTAGCTCTTCAGACCAAACACCCACGATTATGATGAGGGACTCTTTATGCCACCTCTTTCAGTGCCTGTGGGCAACGGGTCACTATTGTCCTGAGGTGCTACTGAGTCGGGTCTGACTCATTGTAACGCTCTGTACAGCAAAATCAAACACCACCCAGTCATGCACTGGCAGATGATCCATGGCCCACATCTTATATATCCGCTTACCGACTGTGGTAGTTACATTGTTTCATGTCACCTTGATAAAGTGTAAGGGTGGAGGCTACCCTGTCAATCAGATTGCAGTTTGATGGCCTCATTTGGAGGTGTGACAGAGAAATGACTCACAGGAGGGCAGCCTTTCCTCTCTCTCCCTTCACCGTCCTGCTGACTTGAGAGCCCTGTGATGCAGCTGTTGGATCTCCAAGATCACTTGTGATCTTCCTGCATTCTGCACTGTGGCATGTGGCTATATGAGTCTTAAGAGGGACTTATCGACTAGTATCTGACTCATGGACTTGATTTGAACTGGGCTGGGATGTTTGCTTGATATATAATTAATGCTTGATATAAAGCTCTTTATTATATATATATATATATATGTATATATATATATATATATGGGTGTTACTGGATTATTTCTGTAGTCAACCCAGCATATCACACCTACAGACAGCAAAGCATGTGGTCTTGTTCCTTGTCTCCAAGTGGAAAGCCCAGGGAAACATTTTGCAAAAATTGGAAATAGTGGAAACTACAAAGTTAAAAAGATGAAGTGCAGTAGAGACACAAAAAGTGATCATGCTGTGAGATTTGAATGTGGCATGCATGGAGTTGGAGAAGAAATAGCCAACTTTAGCAATATTTACACTGTGCACACGAGAGAGACTCTAGCATTCAGTCAGTGGAACTTGGCCAAGGTGAGGCTAGAGCCATAGATGAGGGGAGGGAGGAAGCTGACTCAGAGGGAATGACAGGGAACAGAACAACAACTACAAAAGGTTATGCTAAAGAAACACGTGGGAATCTTTCATGGTGTTTGAAGTGCAAAGAATGAAGTCTTGAGAGTTGATTCGAACTTTGAAAGGGTCTGACAATTCACCAAGGTGAGCATTACATTGGACTAGATAAATAAGTATTCCAGGAAGAAAAAAAAGCAGCTTGTACTCATTGTTTCTGGAAGCAGTGCTGCTTCCAAGTTGATTCCTCAACCTCATAGGACTGCAGACCACTCATTGGCTTCTAAAGCTGCAATCTTCATGGAAGCAGACTGCAACATCCTTCTCCCATGGAGCAGCTATTAGGCCTGGACTGTAGATTTTGTAATGATCATCCAAGCTCTTAAACACTGTGACATCGGGGCTCTTTCTGTTGAAGATAGCCAGGAGTAAAGCCAGACTGGGTCTGTTAGATCTTCTGGTTCTTCAAGACTAATTTGATATCTGGATTTACATGAGAAACCTTGCAATTCTTAGACATTGACCGTGATTGAAATATGCTGTGAGTCAAACAAACAAAATGCCACGAGGTGATGGACACCACTTTAAAGCAGATGCTATAAGAACAGCTTGTAACAGAAGCTAACAATTGAAGCTTTAGTACAGGAGAGGATGGAAAATTAGGTGGCTAAGTGGACACTCTGTTTCTTCTTTGTGCTCCTCTATCTTATCTGAAAGGTGCCTTGGTGGGATTATGAGCTGAGTTGTGAAACTCAAAGTGAACAGTTAGATTAGAAGCTCCCAGTCACTGAGAGAGAGAGAAAGAGAGGGTGAGGGAGAGAGAGAGAGAGAGAGAGAGAGAGAGAGAGAAAGTCTTGGAAACCCAAAGGACTGTTGTCCTCTGTCCTTTAGATAGTGGCTAGAAGTCAGAATTGACTTGATGGTAGCGGCTTTGGCTTTGGTCTTATCTGTGGTCAGAACAAAGTTGAGACTCCCACCATTTTGCCTGAGTAGTAAGAGATCCTCGCTGGAAGGGACCTCACTATTGAATGTGATGAGTAGTTTCTGATTCACACCGACACTCTAGGGCAGAGTAGATGGCTCGACTCCCAGACTGTCAATATTCATGGAAGCAGACAGCCTCATCTTCCTTTCTCAGAGTGACTGGTGGGCTAGAAGCACCAGCCTCTTGATTCGCAGTCCAATGCTTAACCTTCTATGCAACTAGTGCTTTAGAGGCATGTATGTTATCTGAAACAGGGAACAACTAAGCACAGGTTATTGTTACAGATTAGAGAGGTGTCTAAAAGAAAAAAAGACTTTTTTCCCTACAGGTTAAAAAATAAGTTTTGCTGGGTATACAATGGGGATTCCAAAAGACTGTGAACAATCCAATTGCCTTTTAATTGCATTTACTCCACAAACTTTTTCAATCCCACATGGTATGGAATCATGGGAGAAAGACAAGGCTCTCTATTCCTGCAAAGAGTTACTGCTTAGGAAATCCACAGCGGTAGTTCTACCCTGTCTTATAGGTTTGTGATGAATCAAAATTGATTATAGGACAGTGAGGTTCAAGTTTTGATTTACCCTGTCCTATAGGTTTGTGATGAATCAAAATTGATTACAGGACAGTGAGGTTCAAGTTTTGTATGCAATAGTATAGCCAGTTGCTATTGAATGACTCATGATGGCTGGCTGTGTGTTGGAATGAAATTGTGCTCTGTGAACTTTTCTGTGACTGGGAAATAAAAAAATTCATGAATGTGGTAACAGAAGCAAAATTACAAGGTCACAGACCTCATCAACAGACTAGAAGAGGCAGAGAATCATACTCGTGATCTCGAGGACAATCAGGAAGACTTCAACAAATGGGAAAGACAGTCAAACAAGATTATCAATAAGGTGGAGGAAAACCTGAGAACAATGACAGATACTATGAAGAGGAACAATATTCAAATAATTGGTCTACCAGAACAAGACACAGTGTGGAAATCAACAACAAAATTATGAGGGAATTTCTAGATGTAAACTTCCCCACCTTAATGAATGAGAACCAGACACTCATACGGGAAGCAGAGAGGGCACCAATTAGACTAAATCCCAGGAAGAACTCACCAAGGCACATAACAGTTAAATTATTCAACTTCTAGGAAAAAGAGAAAAACTTAAGTGTCGCAAAAAAAAAAAAAAAAAAGGCGGTCATATACAATGGTGCTCACACCTATCAGCAGATACCATGAAGAGGAGTAAGATCTTCTGAAAGCTGAAAGAACCCCCCCCGCACCCCACCCCCCCAAAAACTTCAGATTAAATCAAACTATTGATTAAGAAATATGGCAAGGTAAGAGTCTTCCTGAATAAGGAAAAACACAAAGAATATTATATGACACCCAACCCTGAAGAAAATCCTTGCTGACTCACAAAAGTCAGAAGATAAAATGGGTACATGAGCAAATGTGGTGAAGAAAGCAGATGGTGCCTGGCTATCAAAAGATATAGTGTCTGGTGTCCTAAATATTTGAAGTTAAACAAATGACCAACCAGCAGTAAAGCAGCAAGCTCACATGGAAAAGCACACCAGTCTCTGTGTTCATGAAGTGTCAATGGAATTGGGTAATAGGCATCAGAAGACTACAAACAAACAAACATTAATTTGAGAACAAGGAGGGTTGGAGCATGGATCCCCAACCTATCAGTAGACAATGGGACATCACCTCAAAGAAGGGTCACAAAGAAGGGATGAGTCAACCAGGGTGCAAGTTAGCACTGATGAAGCACACAAGATTCCTCTGGTTCCAAGGATGTACACTGGTGCAGACAAGAACACAGGGAATCCAGGACAGGCAAACCCTTCAGGACAAATAATGAGAGCAGTGATACCAGAAGAGTAAGTATAAGGTGAGATGGAAAGGGGGAGTCAATCACAAGGATCTACATATAACCCCTTCTCCGGGGGAAGGACAACAGAAAAGTGGGTAAAAGGAGACATCAGACAGTGCAAGAAATGACAAGATAATAATAATTTATAATTTGTCAAGGGTTCTTGAAGAAGGGGAGGCAGGGAGGGAGGGAAAAAAGTGAGGAGCTGATACCGAGGGCTCAAGTATAAAGAAAATGTTTTGAGAATGATGATGACATCAAATGTACAAATGTGCTTGACATAATGGGTGTATGTATGGACTGTGATAAGAGTTGTACGAGCCCCCAATATAATGATTTTCAAAAGAAAAAAAATTCCTCTGGTCCCTTAAGGCTTCCTCACCCCCACTATCATGACCCCAGTCCTTTCTTTCACTTTGGGCCAGACTGGAGCACATCCAGATAGGCGCTCACAACAGATGGAATCAAAGTCAGATGAATCCCTCAGGAAGAGACATGGGAGTAGTGATTCCAGGAGGATCGAGGGACGGAGGGAGAGGAGAGGAGAGGAGGAAGTGGAGGAAAGGGAAACCAATCACAGTGATCAATACATAACCACCACCACCACCCCCCAACCAAGGGAGACGAATAACAGAAACTGTGGAGAAGGGAGACAGAGGTTGGTGTAAGATAAGATAATCATAGTGATCTATAATTTATCAAGGGATCATAGGAAGGGAGGGGAGAAAAGAGGGGGAAAAAAGAGGAGCTGATACCAACAGCTCAAATAGAAAATAAATGTTTAAAAAATAATGATGGCAACATTTGCATAAAGATGCTTGCCATAATTGACTTATGGATTGCTATAAGAGCTGTAAGAATGCCAATAAAATGATATCTGAAAACAAACAAGCAAAAAAAACATGGTGTTAAGGAAGAGGAAATCGGGTTGGTGAGAACCAGTTGTATGCTCTGGGGTCTTTGGACCATTTCTGATCCTTTGAGGAAAGAACCAAGAAGTTCCACTTTCATGTTGGAGACAGAAAGGAGACAAACTCAAAAGAGTAATGCTTTGGGTTCAGCCACGTGGTACCAAATAGAGCTTTCTCATTAAAACAGATATTGTGATAAGCTGTCATCCCCCAACTCTTAGCAACCACATGGACAGAGGAACAAAAAGGACCCTTCCTTAAGGTCATGATTGTAAATTAAAACATTGTTTAAACCATTGATTCATGGGCCTATGTCTTTATAGGCTGACTTTCAGAAGTAAGTTACTAGACCTTTAATCCTGTCTATCTTAATCTGGAAGTTCTATTGAAGTCTCTTTGACATTATAGTAAGACATAAGCCTCCAAATTTCCTGCATGGAAGGTACGAATCCTACCAGTGAACCACCACTGCCCTCTTCCTAGCAACTTAAGCTAGAGCTAATGATCAACAGCACCTTAATCAACCTTGCATCCTAGGAATGTTATTAGAAGGTTCCAAACGTATGCCACATTGACCCCACTTCTACATGAGCTAAAGCCTCATCTCAAAACAAGTGCTTGCTTGTTCTTCTCTCTTTCCCCTCCTTGAATGTATGCATCCATAGTTTACTCTGACATCCTCCTGAGGTTAGACTTTTGCTTAGATGTTACACAGCAATAACATCCTCCAGTGCTGTCTCCAGTGTCTGTGACCAATCCTGTGTGCTCAGAATTTGGCCCATGAGGTCATCGGGGATACTCTTAGTTTAGGGTAAACTCAGAGAAAGAGGAAGCTAAGAACTACTAGGTTCCTCCACTTCTCTGTCAGTTTCTCACACTATGTACTTTGTGTGTTGCTCTGATGCTGGAAGCTATATCACTGGCACTTTCAAATTCCAGCTGGGTTACCCAAAGTGAACAGGTTTTTGTGGAGTTTCGAGAATAAGAACAGACTAGGAAGAAGAAATAGGTTGTCCACTTCAGAGGAATTAGCCACTGAGAACATATTGGATAGCATCAAAGCATTGTAAGAGACTGAAAACCTCATGAAAAGCAGCAAATCACCATCAGAAGTAGTGTCAGAAAATGAGCCTTTCAGGTCAAAAGTATTCAAAATAGGATTGAAAAAGAGTTACCTTCTCAGAGTCCACAATAATGAGGTAGGCGGAGTAAAGTTTGGGGGAGTAAGTCCTTTGGGATTTTTATTTGCTAATGGGGCATGGCTCAAAATGAGAAGAAACAGTTGTAAACATCTATGTATGATCCAAATTTGGAATGTACAAAATATGAATCTAGGAAAATTAGAAGACATCAAAAATAAAATGGAATGCATAAAGGTTGATATCCTAGTGTTAGTGAGCTGAAGAAACTGGCATTGGTCATTTTAAATTAGAAAATCATATCATTTACTATGGCAGGAATGACAGATTCAAGAGGAATGGTGTTGCATTCATTGTCAAAAGGTCATCAACCTTGAAATACAGTGCTATCTGTGATAGGATGATATCCATTCCCATATGACTATCCAGCCAATACAATTGTTTTCTAAATTTATGCAAGAACTGCTGAAGCCAGTGCGACAGAAATTGATGAATTTTACCAGCATCTGCAGTTAGAAATTGATCACATGTGCGACCAAGATGCATTGATAATTATTGATGGCTGGGATGAAGGAGGAAGGAACTATCATTGGAAAACACGGTCTTTGCATTTGAAATGAAGCTGGAGATCACATGTTATAATCTTTCAAGATCAACAACTTTTTCATTGCAAATATACTCATGGACTTCTCCAGATGGGAAATACAGACATCAAACTGACTATATTTGTGGGAAGAGACTATGGGAAAGCTCAATAATAGTAGCAAAAAAAAAAAAAAAGCCAGGGGCTGGCTGTGGACTAGACCATCAACTGCTCAGGTTGAAGAAGAAGAAAATGAAAACAAGTTCATGAAAGCCAAAATCTGACCTTGAATCTATCATTTGAATTTCAAGAACAGATTTGAAGATAAGATCAATGGCCTATGATCTTCCTGCATTCTGCATCGTTGCATGTGGCTTTGTGAGTCTGAAGAGGAACTCATGGACTAGTTTCAGACTTAGAGACTTGAGTTACAGTGTGCTGAGATGTTTTCCTGATACATAATTACTTCTTGATATAAAGCTCTTATATCTTTTTATCTATCATCTATCTAGTTTTGTTTTTCAAGTTTAACCGGCCTAATACATGGACTAATAGGTAACATCAAATTGAAGTTGTCAAGGATTTGATGTTGTTTGGATCCTCAATCAATGTTCTTGGAAGTAGCAATGCATCAAATGATACACTGCATTGGGTAAATGTTCCAGCATCACAAGGACATACAAGCCATCACACTACCTCAAACCAACAGACAAGTGGGAGTGTATTCCTACTTCACAAATCCTAGGTGGTACAGAGCAAACACTTGTTAAATTAATGATGTTTATGGGTCTAACTAGTTCTACGTTTTTAAAGAACAGAAGTCTGTTTTAGTGGCAGGCTTATTTATATCTGATCAAGAGGCTACAATTGCCCCATTCCCACTTGTGAGAGTTTCAGGTGCCTACCTGATAACAAGGATGAATTCCAGTGGTTCTCCCTCTTAACTACACATTAGAATCACCTGCGAAGCTTAAAAATCCTGCTACATCACAGCACCGAATCCAAGAACCAAGCCTACTGCCCTCTAGTGGATTCAGACTCCTTGTGCCCCAGGTAGGGTTTCCACGGATGTGGATGGTATGATGCTGTCGGCTTTATCTTCATTAGTGTCTTGCACCTTCTCAAAACAAGCTACCAAGTTACCAAACTTTGTGGACATTGTCCTTATAAGCTTTTCATGAAGTATTAGTTAAATCCCTATTAGTCAAACCCAAATTTCATCATAAATCTGATGTCTGTCTTTCAAATATAGCAAAATTCATGTTGCTCTAAAAGGGACTCTTTTTTCATCTTAGTATCTCAAACTAGAACTGTTCAGATATGTCATAACAAGTTTTTGCAAGTTTGCTTATTCATTTATTTATTTATTTTAATGCAAGTTTATTTTGGTGAAAAAAATATTTTGAAATCCGGGCATAGTCTCCTCATAGTATACATTTTATACAAGATTTTGAAGACTCCTTGATAGACACCTATTAGGAATACTGGAAGGGGAAGAAGAGAGAAAATGCAGAGGGAATTTTTAAAGACACTATGTCAGAGAAGTCCCCGAATACTATGAAAGAAAAATATATTTCCAAGAAGCCCAGTTAACTCCATACAGAATAAACCCTAAAAGAAAATCATCAAGAAACAAAACTTTCCAGAACAAAGAAAAAGAATTTCTATTGCAACACCTGAAAAGCAAAATGTCACAAGTGTTGCCCCAAAGGTGCAGTATAACACCAACAATACACCTAACATTCCTCTAGTTCTTGACTGCTAGTGGTGATTAACCACCACTATCATGATCCCAATTCCACCTTACAAATTCTGGCTAGACCAGAGCATGTACACTGGTCCAGATAAGACCTGGAAACACAGGGAATCCAGGACAGATAAGCCCCTCAGGACCAATAATGACCATAGCAATACCAGGAGAAGAAGGAGAAGGTGGGGAAAGAACGAGGGAACTGATCACAATGATTGATATATAAACTCCCCCCTGCCCCCCCCATGAACAACAAAAACATGGATAAAGGGAGACAGTGTCAGTATAAAATATGAAAATAGCAATAAATTATCAAGGGTTTAGGTGGGAAGGGCAGGGGAGAAAAAGAGGAGCTGATACCAAGAGCTAAGTAGAAAGAAAATGTTTGGAGAAGGATTATGGCAATGTATGTACAAATGTGCTTGAAAAAATGGATGTATTGATTGTTATAAGAGCTGTAAGAACCCCAATAAAATGATTTAATTTTTTTTTATAAATGCTGCCACTAAGGAAAAAGCTATTGTACACAAACATTCCTGGGGTAAGGTCCAGGTGGTATGGCAGGGACCAGACCACATCCAGGGCTACATATGGAAACCAATTAAAAAGGAGGTGTGGGGGAGGAAAGACATGTTAGTGGGAGAGCAGAGCACTAATCCACCCAAGGGAAGGGTGTTGCGCTAAGACATGAATGCACCATGCTGGCACAAAGCAGAGAACCAATAGAGAGGTCTGAGGGGCCGACCCCAATCCCAACAGCGCCACCCCCACCCCACCCCCAGAAGCTACAGCTCAAATAGAGGGACCTGGAAAATCAGAGCACACAGCAGTAAAGGAAGGGGGAGGAAGAGAGAGTGGAGCACATGCTGGCCCACCAAGCCCTGAGGACCATATTCCTGCTCAGAGCAGACAATGCACAGAGAGGACAGTAGGGCCAGCCTCACCATGAGTCACGATGTCTCTCACTGGCTCGTAGTGCTACCGGGGCCAACACTGGAGACACTAAGGGTGTGCACAAGAACAGCAAGTGGAGCAGAGCAGCGAAGTTCCTGGGGAATGCCAACACCAACTAGACTGGTGGGCCAGATCAACTGGAACTCACGCCTAAGCTTCAACAAACAGGCATTGAACTACTTAGAGGCTTTTCTTTTTTTTGCCATTGGTTTTGTTGTTGTTGTTTTCTTTTTTGGCTTTGTTTTGCTCTGTCTTGTTTTTGTACATATTATTGCCTCTGCATATCTATCAAGATAAGATAGGCAGGATAAAAATTCCAAAGGAGAAAAAAACAGGACCTATGGTTGAGGGTGGGGAGGGATGGGACAGGAGAAGGGGAGACGGGGTGGAGTGGGGAGAGGAAATAGATGTTATCAAACCTAGGGACAAAGAGTGCTCTAAAATAAGTGGCGAGGAGACAATGTAAAATATGACAAAATAATAATAATTTATAAATTATCAAAGGTTCATGAGGGGGAGTGGAGGGAAAAATGAGCTGATATCAAGGGCTCAAATAGAAAGCAAATGTTTTGAGAATGGTGAAGGCAACAAATGTACAAATGTGCTTGACACAATGGATGGATGTATGGATTGTGATTATCGTTGTACAAGCCCCCAGTAAAATGACTGAAAAAAATTGGGAAGAAAATAAAATAGGTTCAGCAAACAATGAGACAAAAGAGAAAGAACATCAATATAGAAAAAAAATAACACTCCACAGAATGTAAAGAGCAAAGAAAGCATTAACACCACACACACACACACACACACACACACACCAAGTCTTTTAAAAAGGCATCAGGAAATGATTAACTTAGCAATCATACTAAATGTAAGTGGATTAAATGTACCTGCCAAGAGCCAGAGAGTAGAGTGAATACAAAAGAAAACAAAAAACCATGACCCATCAATAGGCTGTTTATAAGAGACACAGCTTGGCACAATGCATAAATGGGTTAAGAATTACAGTCTCTGCTGGTGGGATCCAAACGACTGTGTTAAGACTTCCCAGGTTATTCCAATATACAGTTAAAGGCTGAGGCTCCATTTTAAAGTATCCTAAGCAGTTATTTAACAACAACAACAACAAAAACCCTCACCACGTCTACTATGTAGCAAGCATGATGTTAGGTTTGTGAGTCTGCCTTTGTAACAAGAGCCTCAGAATTTCTATGTTAAATATAGTTCTTATTCTCAAGGGATTGTGGCAACGAGGGTGAGACAGCGCCTGCCATGCACATTACCTGTAGTATAGAATAGCAACTGTATGGCTTAAACCAGGGTTTCACACAACAGCTCTGTTCATATTTAGGGCCAGATTATTCTTTGCTGACTGAGTTTGTCCTGTGTATTTCAGGAAGTTTAGTAGCCTTTACCCACTTGGTACCAGTAGGAAATACATCTGCTTGCCTCAAACTATGACAAGTCAAAAGGTCACCCAGCGAAGACAAAATGTCCCCTGGGTGAAAAATCAACCCCAACTTAGCAAAGAAATTTAGACTTAGGTGGTTCATTTCAGCAAGATCCACAACACTCTCTGCGAAAGAAGTCCTGGTCCAGAGAAGAGGCTTTTAACAGGCGATCTAACCCCCACTCCTCAATTACAAGCAGCAGCACCTGGGAAATTGTTGGAAATGTGAAATTAGGAGTCCTACCTGAGACCTATTGCTATGGATTGAATGTTGAATCCCCACAAAATATCTGCTATAATTCTTAACCCCAAAACTCTGATGAGAACCCATTTGGGAATAGCAGATTACGCAGAGAGATCGCAGAGATGAGGGGAATTATGACCACGCTATCATATGAAGATTGTCAAGGAAAGGAGGAACAGAGTCTGAAAAGAGATGGGAAATTTTATCCCCCAGAGTCAACATAGTGTCTAGAGCTTGTGCTGTGAATGACAACTTTTCCCTTCCTAAAATGTGAGAAAATAAATTTCTGTTCATTAAAGCCACCCACTTGTAGTATTTCTGCTGTAGCAGCACAAAGAAGATAAGATTAGGCTTGGTGCACTCGTGAAGCACTCAGCTGCCAATCTGAAGGTTGGAGGTTCAAGCCCACCCATCACTTGGTGGGGGAAAAGACTGCTCAATTTGCTCCAATAAAGATCTCAGCCTAGAAAACCTGCCAGGCAGTTCTCCTGTGTTCTATGGGGCTGCTTTGAATTGTTTCCCAATTCAATGGGAGGTGACGAGAGAGGAAGGCACTCAGTGAATCCAAAATGTGGTTTCACAAGCCTTCTGGGAGATTCTCGTGCATGATCAAGTTGTGGAGGGTCACTGGAGTTTCAGTGGTAGAAAGCTTATCTTCCATGTGGAGACCCAGGCTTGATTTCTGGACCTGAGATGCAGGCATTAGCCATCTGTCAATGGTGTACTATATCTAGCTCTGATGCTGAGCACGTTTTACAGAGTAAGACTAGGAAGAAAGGCCTGGTGGTCTACCTCCAAAAGAAATCTGTCCATGAAAACCTTATGGCCCACAGCAGTGCAATTCCCTGTTCATCGTGGGATCAGCACAGGACTAGCCAGCATGTTATTGCATTGTGCGTGAATGTGCTGAGTTGGAGCTGATTTGACAATACTGCTGCTCTCAGGTGCTATCCCTAAGCTCCAACCCACAGAAGCACTTCCCTGGTGCCACCTCCTTCTCCTAAGTGGAATGTTTGAGCCCATTCGTGTCAGTCCATCTTATTGAGGACCTTGCTCTTTTCCCCTGCCCCTCTCCTTTAAAGGGGCCCCTCTGATTTACCGGGTCACACACTGGGTTGCTAACCACCAGGTCAGCAGTTTGTCACCACCAGCACTCTTCAGGAGAAAGATGAGACTTTCGACTTCCAAGAGCTCCAGTCCTGAAAACCCATGGTTGCGTTTCTTCTCTGTCCTGGAGAGTCACCATGAGTAGGAATGAACCCGATGGCAGTGACTGGACAAGAGCTTTGAAAACAAGCACAGTCGTTTTTGGAGATTGGATGCTTTGGGGCCATCGGAAGATGCTTAAGGGTTGAGCTTGATCCTTCAAGTTTGCTAGGTGGAGTGGAGCGTATTCCAGATAAAATCCAGACCCAAACAAACTCATTGCCACAGAGTCAGTGTCATCTCATAGCAAGCTTCTAGGACCAGGGGAGAACTGCCCCCTGTGGGTTTTCAGGACTGTAAATCTTTAGAAGGGTAGAAAGCCCGATCTTCTAAAGGGTCCTCAAACTGTGGCCCGGGGGCCACATGTGGCCCGCTAAGGACATTTATCCGGCCCACCGGGTGCTTTGCTGCTACTGCTGTCCTGCTTAGCACCTGACTCATCCTGGGCCCACAGTGAATTTGTTCATAGTTTCTTGTTGTTTTTTAACTATCATCTGGTCCTCCATCAGTCTGAGGGGCAGTGAACTGGCTCCCTGTTAAAAAAGATTGAGGGCCTTTGTGGGGACAGTTTATAGAAAAGCTGTCAGATGGAAATTAGCCCTAATCCTTAAACAATTTAGTTTTCTCTTTTTCTTTTATGTTTAATTTTTTCTTTTCATTTGGGCATCACTGCCCTTTGGTGGGAGTAGGAGGCCCAGCCTTGCTCCTGGAGAGCTGTTGCTGGATTTGAAGCCCAGCCCAGTGGGCCGCAGTCCCACGCACAACCAGTGAGCCACTGAGGCTCAGCCCTGCTTAATTGTTTCATAACTTCCTCAATCTGTTTGCTTGTTAGTGTTTTGGATAAGAAATTATTTCCTCTCCAATTTGTATTCTCTGAAGTGTTCATCAACTTGTTGAACAAAATAAGTGATTACTTGCAGAAACACAGGCGCATGCTTTTGAGAGTTTGTACCTAATTAAATATTTACAATCTGTCATTTTTATACATCAGTACATATTTTAAAATGTTTTTAATTATTTATAAGGATTTTTGTAGTATACATCATTTTTACAATGTTGATAATAGCCCTGAATGGATATCTTCCGTGGATTTGTATAATTCCAGATGTTTCTATAGCAGACTGAACAACCCAGGCCTACTCTCAAACCTCAAAATAGAATAATATTCGCAAGCCAAAATATCTGGTTTCTTCATTCCCTTGCTCAATGCCTTCCCATAATTCCCTATGGTCCTTGAGACCAAGTCCAAACTTCTTATTTTTATAAGGTTTTCATTATTTAGTAACTTCTTATCTTTTTGGTTTCATCTAACGAATAGACTATGGACAAAAGAAATCTATGATGAACAAAATATTTAATAATTTAGATAAATATAGGCTGTTATTTGTTTATGTGCTTGCATTATTGTACAATGGAAACAGTTATTTCCAATCAGCCAAGCCCCAAAAGTCAGTTGCTTGATGAAGACTGGAAATAGCATTTACTCCTTCAACCTAAGGCACAGGTTGGCAAACTGTGCCTCTTGAGCCATAGGCGGCTCTTTCAGTGTGAACCTGTGGCTCTAAAGAAACACAGAAAACATTTGAAGGTTCTTATTTCAGATTGCAGTGATTCCACTTGCTGACCCCTGACATACGGGAAGTATTACAGATTGAGTTATATCATCCTAAATTATGTGCCGCAATTTTAATATTTTTTCCATGTAAATATGACCCTCTTTGATAAGAAGGGGGTTCTTTTTTATGTTAATGGATCATACAATGTAGGGCAGGTCCTATACCTAATCATCTCTTAGATATAAAAAAAGTGTGCGCACGCACATGTGCGCATGTACATACACACGCAAACACACACTCAGGAAAGAAAGAAACAGATGCCAAGTCCAGGATCTACTGACCCAGGGACATCAAGGATTGCTAAAAGCTGAAATTGATACAGGAAGGAATACCCCTAGAGATAGTCTAGAATTCAGACTTTTAACCTTTTGAACTATAAGAAACAGAAAATTTTAATAATAACAACTATACATAAATGCGTACATAGTATACGTAAATTTAGCAATACAAAGCACTGTTTCTTTATATATTTAGACTTACAAAACTATCAGAATCAGTAAACTTTTTTCTAGAAAGGGTCAGGAAGTAAATGTTTCAGAAATGGTGGGCCATATAGTGTTTGGCACAACTTGTCTACTCTGCAATTAGACCACAAAAATATCCACAAACAATTCACAAATCCATGTTCCAATGATAACTTTACAAAGCCTGGATTGGGACCACTGACCATAGGCCAGAGTTTTCTGCACCTTTTCTTAGATGAGAGATTTTTTTTTTTGCATCACTGCCCTCTAGTGGTCAGGGGAGCTACCCAGCATTGCTCCCAGAGAGCTACTGCTGGATTTGAACTGCCAAGCCAATGGGCTTCAGTCCCGCATGCAACCACTGTGCCACGGGGGCTCAGGCCCTTAGATGAGAGTTTTTATGGGCATATTTACTAAGTGGAAGTTAAGACCAAAAAAACCTAAGGTATAAGATCACTAGCTAAAATTACTGTATAGGGGTATTCTCATATCAAGGACTATGATACAAGAGTGAATTCTATGGATAAGAATATTAATTGCCTACCTGACTAGTAGAGTCTATGCCCATATAAATTATGAGATGACCTACCACCTATCAAACAAAAAGGTTATAAAGAAGGTTTTTCTGGGGTTTCATCTATAATCATCATATTATAATGTTGGGAGGCATCAGCCCTTTTAAACCCTCTAGGCAATATGCTTCTCCTAAGAATGCTCCAGATGTCCTCACCCACCTCATGCAAGGACTCTTTGATGTCCTGCACTTTGCCATAGAAAACAAAGCATACCTTTCATGCCCCCCCTATGGAAGCTCTGAGCGGGGAGCTCTGCTGGCACAGTGAGAGCCTTGGGCTACTAACCACAATGCCAGCAGGTCCCCACCACCAGCTTCCCTGCAGGAGAAAGCTGGCGCTTTCTCTCCCCACAGTTACAGCTTCATCCCTGAAGCTCATAGGGGTTGTTCTGCGCAGTGCTATAGGCTCGCTGTGACTCAGGATGGACTCCGTGGCAGTGAGCTTAGTTTTAGTTTTGTAATCTCTGAGCAGAACAAAGAAATGCAATGCAAAAACAAAACCCCCCTTATAACTAACTGCAATACTGTCAAGTCAATGTTAAACCCTGGACAGATTAGAGCTGCCCCATCCATTTCCTAAGGCTGGAAATCTTTGTGGAAGCAGAAGCCTTATCTCTCTCCTGTGGAACGGCTGAGGGTGCTAACTTCTAGGTCCTTTAACCCCTGCACCCCAAGGGTTCCATAAGCAAGCCATCAACCCAAACCCAAACAAATACACTGCCATTGACTTGATGCCAACATATCAATCAATGCCATTCTTGGGATAGGGTGGAAATTCTCCTGTGTGCATCTAAGGCAGTAATTTTTTACAGGAATAGAAAGCCCCATTTTTCTCCCACGAGTGACTGGTGGTTTTAGCTGACTGCTGACCTTGTGGTTAGTGGCCAAACTGGTAACCACCACACTCCCAGGGTCCTGAAAGCAAGGAGCAGTGCCCTTCAAAGACAGCCAGACTGTCTTTCTTCTTTCTGGATCCCAGTCACCTTTTTGCCCACAAAGTCCAGAATGAAAGCAGGCCTCTCGCCTCCTCTTGGCACAATGTATCAGTCAAGAATGTCACCAGGAGACAAAGGCAGCGTCAGAGGGCCCCTGTGGGCCTGGGGTGAATGGGGGTAGCAGCAGAAGGACAATCCATGTGTAGGACTTCCCCTGACGTTCTCATCTCTGAGAAAGACGCAGGCACTGTCATGACATGTGCTCTGTGGTGTGTCCACACTTGATGCCAGCCTGGATTAAGGCATTTGGCTGCTCATCAAAAAGTGACAGTCCACCCAGAGCTACTTCAAAAGAAAGGCTTGGAAATTCTACTTGGGGGGGGGGAGAGAGAGAGAGAGAGAGAGAGAGAGAGAGAGAGAGAGAGAGAGAAACTAGCCACTTAAGTCCTAAGAAGCACAGCTCTACTCTGACATCCACAGGTTGTCATTGGTGAGAGCCATTGACTCACCATCAGCTGGCATGTGACAGCACACACAGAGGCAGCTGGGGTTGCACATCTATTTGACAAGTTCCAAATACCCAGCCATATCCAGCCTGCCCTTCTCCAGACTGTGAGCAAAGGAGTGGCGCGACTGAGAACAAGGCAGCCCACGGCATTGTGGTGCTGCGCTAATTGTCTCATGCTCCCCAGATTCATAGACCGGCTCTGAATGCCTCTCCAACCACAAGAGCAAAAAGACAGACATCTGGGTACCAGCGAAAACCACGGTGATAGCCAGACCATGCGGCGATGGAAGGAAAAATGCAAGCAAAGGTGGAAAAACGAAGATGGCTGTTGGAGGATGGATATGAAGAGGAAAGAATGAAGAACTCTTTCGTGAGCACAGATGGTCAGGCAATAACAATTTGTGCAACACAAGGTCATATAGTCAGAGTGAAGTCAAAGCAGAAACATAAGAATGGCCTCTTAATACCTCATAATACCTGTCTCTTGATCCCCATAAGGCGCTTCCTTGGCAGCTCTGTTTGGCCTCGGCTGGGTAACAGCTTCTCCTTGATGTCCAATCACTCACCATCCAAATCTGAGCTCCCCCTCCCCTTCAGGGTTTCCTCTGCCAAGAGGGAGATGAGTGCCTGAGACAGGCACTGATTGGACAGTTCTCAGTAGTGAGATTCCAGCATACAGTCAGGCATCCCTGCTCAGCCTCCAAGACACTGCCAGGCATCCCTGCCTAGCTGGCTTGTCAGACAGCCACTGTTCTGAGGGCTGAAGATCCTGCTGGCCCTGTCTCTCCTGCAGCACAGGCAGAAATCTGAGCAATACCTTCTAGAGTTCTCATGGAGCGGTTTCAGGAGTGAAGTCATGCTGCTTTTGTGTTGAGCTGGCACCTGATTTTTGTTTGCTAAACTCCCATCATCTGTTTTCAAAAGGAGCCAGAAACTTTCCTCACTCCTTTCTTACGGCGCTTTCAGAATCTCACATTTTAACTGTCCCACTTGCATTCAGATAACAGCCATTCACTTACTTTATACCCCCCATCATAAATCAAATGAACTCACCCAATATGTCCAAAGATGCTGTGTGCACCCACACCCATTCTAATAGAATTCATTCTGATTAGGTCAATACTGTGGTTTCCTCTTGAGATCTCTTAGACTCTTGGGTCATACCAATAGCTTTGCAGCAACCAGTGAGCATATGCAGGGAGTTGAATGACCCTTGGTCCGCTCCATAGGTGTCAGATTCGAACTGTTCTCCACAGGTGTTTTTAAGGGATGGTATTTGGGAAAGTAGATCACCAAGCCTTGATTTTGAGAATCCTTTGGTTGGACAGAATCCTCCAATATTTTAACATCTGAACTTGTTATTCACTTGCAATACCCAGGGAGTAAGTTTTCACCGCAAGAATTTCCCTGTCTGTGTGTTGGTGACCTCAGACTGGAGTGTCCACTCCGAAAGCACTGCCTTCACACCATCTGGTCACCAGAAGGCAATGAAGACCCTGGACTCATCATTCATGAAGATGGATCCTGACCAGCTGGTCTCTAAATCAAGCCAGCTCCAGCAATGTTTCTCATGCTGCTTAGAATCCAAGGGGAAAAAGGTTTGGGAAATGACGACAACAGATGTGCAAATGTGCTTGATACAATTGATGTATGGATTGTTGTAAGAGCTGCAAGAGTCCTGAATATAATGATTTATTAAAATTAAAATCCAAACAAAATCCAAAGGGAAGATAGATCTTAAAAAAATAATGATTAGTTTTCCTTTTGAGGAATGCATTGTGTTTGTGTATTGTCCTTACAGTTTCATCTCCTTTTTTAGTTTCTCTCACTTCTTTGTATCATACACGCTAATCTCCTGCCACTTTTCACTCATTGATAAGTCTTCGTAGCTCTGCACCACTCCCATCATTCCTGTACATGACCCTTTGTCCTCCAAGGGCACATGACTCATCAGGCATGGTAAAAGGCAGCTTAGTAGAGCATGGACTGTACTGTCCAAAGACCTTGCACAACTTTCTGATGACACCTACAAGAGATGAGGGACTTCTGAGCATACGACCAACAGGAAGTGGTGCTTTCAAAGAGGAAGTCAGATAGACCTGTTGACTAAAGCACAATTATATATGAAGCCAGGCTGGGAAAGAAGAACTATCCCCTCTTCCTTTTGACTCTCGAGCAGAACTTGGCTTTGGGAGAAAACAAACCAACTTTTCTTCCCACAACAGACAGTCTAAGGAACCAGAATTTGAATGCTGTGTATTTCTGCTACCTCATCTTCCTGGGACGCGATCTCAACCCCGGGTTCTACTGGGACTATTGCTCTACCAAAAAGTGGGTGAGAGGTAGGGGAGGGGCAGAGATTTCTGTTGCCAAAGATCAGGAATAATTATTGGGATAAGAAGTGGACACAGATTTCTACCGTTTGGGGATACCCTACCACTTTGACACCACATATCTGTCCGTGGATCATACTGTGGCTCCTTGCACATGGCCATGGTGTTAGAAGCCATGCCACTGCTATTTCAAATACCAGCACAATCACCCATGGTGGACATGCTTCAGCAGAACTTCCAGACTAAGAACAAAAACTCACTGCCATCGCATGCAATCTTAGAGACCCTACAGGACAGAAGAGAGCTGTCCTTGTAGGTTTCCAAGACTATAACTTAAAGCAGAAAGCCTTCTCTTTCTCCTAGGGAACAGCTGGTGGTTTTGAACTGCTGACCTTGTGGTTGGCAATCCATGGAACCACAGCCCCTCTCCAGACTAAGATAGGATAGGAAAAGAGGTCTTGTGATCTATTTCTGAAAGCCAGCCAGGGAAAACTCTGTGAACTACAAGAGAACCTTGTCTGAGACAAGGCTGGAGGATGAGCCCTTTAGATTGGAAGGTAATAAAAATGCATGCATCTTGAAGATGGCTTTGCACACAGGGTCAGCAGGTGTCAGTGCTCCCTCCATGCCAATTAAAATGAACACCACTGGCTAGGAAAATGACCAATACATTGCAATTTTTAACAGAAGACTTTCAAAGGCAAAGCACTGTTCATGAATATTCTATGTTGCCTGAAAATTGGGCCATAGAGTCTACCTGTGTCATAGTCTACATTCCAGAGTATGTCACTTATTTGATGACATCTGTCTTCCAAAAGGAGTCTTGATTCATTATGTACTAGGCTGCTAATCATCAAGTGAAACTGCTTTCATGAAAAAATTCACTATGACCAGAGAGAAACTTCCAAGGAGATGACACTGTGTGCACTAACTCCAAGTTCGTTGCTCAATGCTTGTCTAGCAGGAAAAATGTGTACTATGAAGGATTAATCCAGCGAAGGCTTTTCCCAGTTTTTTGGGGAAAATTTACAAATTTACCCATTTGTAAATTCTCTGCACATAGTTTATCCTATTACTTGACATGCTGATTAGTGAGATAGATCTGTTAGTGATGAACCAAGAGTTAGTCTCAGAAACCCACAGAGGTGGTTCTATTCAGTTTTCTAGGGTAATTCTGAGTTGGAAACCATTGGATGGCAGTGATTTCTAGGTAAGTCCGTCTTTCCCTCTAGGTGGAAGGACTGAGTCCTGGAGCACCTCATCTTTCAATGTCATGCTTCTAGCATCAACAAACCCTTATTTGATAAGCTGTGAAGATGACATACTGAAAAAAGTATAAGTGATGTGAAGGAATTTCTATATGTAAGAAATAAGATATGATTATGTATAACTTCACTTTGTAGATATAAAGACAATTATTATTATCTTTATATACTTAATTTTTGTTTATCAGAAAGTTTTGAAGAAATAACAGGGTTCTCATATATAAGGGGGTACCCCAAAAAACTGGATTTCCCCTCCCCAAGTTATGTATTTAAATTTTTTTAAAAACCAACCTTATTACCTTCAACATATTCTCCATAACACTTTACACATTTGTCAAATCTGCTGTTCCATTCTTGGAAGCATTTTTCAAACTCATCTGTTTGGGTGACTGACAGCATCTCCCTCATTTTTTTCTTCACTTTTTCTACATCATCATATTGCTGTCTTTTCATGCCCTTCTTCATTCGTGAAAACAAAAAAAAAGGCACACAGAGCAAGGTCAGGTGAGTAAGGTATGTAGGGGCAACAGAAACGTGCTGGGTTTTGCGCCACACTGTAGCACTGAGATGGCTGCACGAGCAGGTGCATTGTCATGGTGGCAAAATCAGTTAACTGTGTGCTAAAAACCAGGCCTTTTATGTTGAACACTGTGATGCAATCCTTTCAGAACTTCTAAATATAAAGGTTGATGAGCAGTCTGACCCAGTGGAACAAACTCCAAATCCACTACAAGTAGACATTTTTGTCCAATGGGGAAGTTGACGGACATCCAGAATGAGGTTTGTCATCAATAAACATTTCACCTTTTTTTGCAACAAGAACACCACTCTCAGAGCTGAGTTTTTCTCAGAGCACTGTCCTTATAATTTGTGTTCAACATCACAATAGTTTCTGTTACATTTTTCCTAAGCAGAGAACAAACTTTCACAGGCACATACTGTTCTCTTAAATTGGTCATCACAAAAAAACAAGGGTTGAGTGAAACTGCTTTCACAAAAATATTCACTGTGACCATAGAGAAACTTCCAAGGGAATGCCACTGTGTGAACTAACTCAAAATGAGTTACTCAATGCTTGTCTAGCAAGAAAAATGTATACTATGAAAGTTCCACCCAGCAGAGCCTTTTCCCATTTTTTTTTGGTGTGTGTGGGGGTACCTACTTGTAGATCCTCTGCACACAGTTTCTCCTATTACTTCACATGTTGGTTAGTGAGATATGTCTGTTAGTGATGAACCAATACATTATTATGAACTAACGGCCTTAGGTTACATTTGGACTCACTCTTGATCTCCTGTCTTATGGGATTTGACAAATGCATAGAACCACATGTCTCCCATGATAGTATTACACACAAGCGTGCCATAGCTTTAAAACTGGCCTGTGCTCTGCTTCTTTAACTCTCCCTTTATCTCTCAAGCCCCTGGATACCACTCATCTTTATTCTTTTCATTAGTAGCTTTTTTCTTCTTCAAGAATGTCAAGTAGTTGATAATATATACTACGTAGCTTTTTCCGACTGGTTTCTTTCACTTAGAAACATGTACAAAAGGTTTTCCCATGTTTTTTCATCATTAAGTAACCTTTTAAAATTGCTAATTAAGATTTCGCTGTACAGTTACACAGCAGTTAATCTATTCATTGAAGAGTAAGAAGTGATGGTGATGTAGTGGGTTATAAGTTGGGCTGCTAGCCACAAGATCAGATGTTCGAGACCTTTAGCTACTCTTTGGGAGAAAGATGAGTCCTTCTACTTCAGTAAAGAGTTACAGTATCAGAAATCCACAGGGAAAGTTACATAGTTCTACCTAGTCCTATGAGTTGGAATTGACTAGCCCTATGAGTTGGAATTGACTAGACAACAGTAAACTTTATTGATGGAAAGCTTGGTTGCATCCAATTTTGAATTATCACCATAGCTAGTACACATTATTTGTTTCATATTTGTTTTGTTTTTAAAAGCATTTTATTGTGGGCTCCTACAACTCTTATCACAATCCATCCATCCATATATCCATTGTGTGTCAAGCACATTTGCATATTTGTTGCCCTCATCATTCTCAAAACATTTGCTTTCTACTTGACCCTTTTGTATTTGTTGCTCATTTCCTCTCTACCCTCCATTCCCCCTTCCCTCATGAACCCTCAATAATTTATAAATTATTATTATATTGTCCTATCTTACACTGTCGATGTCTCCCTTCACCCAATTTTCTGTTGCCCATACCTCAGGAAGAAGGTTATATGTAGATCTTAATAATCAATTCCCCCTTTCTACTCCACCTCCCCTCCACCCTCCTGGTATTGCCATTCTCACCACTGGTCCTGAAGGGATCTCCTGTCTTGGATTCCCCATGTTTCCAGTTCCTATCTGTACCAGTGTACCTCCTCTGGTCTAGCCGGATTTTTAAGAGAGAATTGAGATCATGTTAGTGGGGTGGGGGTTGATGTACATTTTCAGTTCACTTGGATTGATACTTAAGTGCATAGATTCTGGATCATATGGTCAGCTAAGACCATTATAAGACAATGCCAGACTGTCTTCCTAAGTAGCTGCACCATTTTGGATTCTTATCAACGATCAATGGGAAAACTGTGGCCCCACCCCATCACCGGTATTTGAGATTGTGTTTTTCATGTTTGCCACTCTAGTAAGTGCACAATGGTGTCTCTATTCCTTTTATATTTATTGTTTCATTCTCCTTTTGCTTTCTAACTGCCTTCTCCACCCTCACCACACATATCTTTTGTTTGTTCCAGCCTACCACATTTTTTTTGTCCCTGACTATTGATTGTGTCTCGACCCGCCCATCCGATAGCTTCAACTACCTCCTCTCTGTCAATAACGCCCATGCCTAAGCTTGCACTTATGCCCAGGCTCTTCTCCTGGGCCTTGACCTGCTGCTCCACATAGATTTTCTGGAGCCACCTCAAACAGCACAATGAAACTTGCGAGAGAAAGAATTCAAAAGGACTGCTGGTTTTTCTGGGTTCTCATTTCCTGCCTTTTACAGGATGCAATTTACCAATTTTCTGTCATTCCATAAATACTGAGTGGAAAGTATCTGTGTTTTCCTTCTATGACCTGTTTCTGCTTTCTGTGGGTTCCAGTTTTGTAAGTTTTACTGTACCACAAAATGAACCCATTATGGCTCATTCCCAATCAACTCCTTCATTTCTAATCCCTGTTATGTTTCGTGGTGTTAATTCTGATCCATTAGCATCAATTCCCATTACTGACAAATACTAAAAGTACCTGAAGTAAGAATGTCAAACAAAACTGTTTCTGTCTCATTTTCTCTTGAGGTTCCAAGACAGGTATAGTAAGCTAAATAATGGTCTCACAAAGATGTTTACATTTGAATCCAGACAATCTGTAAGCTTGTTGTTATGTGCTATAATGATATTGTATTTTAGGATGGTCCTCTATCAAAACAAACCCAGCAAATCTTGCATATGTCTGTGTGCATAGAGAGACAGAAACAGAGAGACACAGAGAGAGTCATTATCAAGGAAATGGTCCACAGCGTTGTAGAGGTAGACATGTTCCAAGTCTGGATTACATGTCACTCTGAAGACTTCTTTTAACTCAAGAAATTGTAGGGCTGAAATCATTATGAAACAGGTTTCAGCCATCCAGGCAGAAGCAGAAAAGGATGGAGTGAAGGTTCCCATAACCTTGACGGAATACTGCATCAAAATTAAAGGACCTTCCAGTGACAACAGCTCAGGTTTGCTTTATGACCACTTGTATGATGACATCGATGATGAGGGCAAGGAGGAAGAAGATGCCAACTGCTATGACGATGATGATTTTGGGAATGAGGAATCATGACATGCTCCTTTGATGCCCCTGTACTGTACAGACCAAAGGGAGGGGAGCAAGTGGGGACCTAGCAGTGACCTCACAGCAAAAACCTACTCACAGGGGGTGGTAAAAAGAAACAGGCGCCCGCTGACTCTCCCTAAGGATCTCAGATGGCTCCTTTTATGAACTCTTAATGGCCCAAAGGCAACCCTCCACAGAATGTCTGAATATTTGCATTCTTTACCCCTTTATCACTTTATTGATTCTTTTTTAAAAAACAGAACAAAGGAAACAAATCAAAATTGATGCAAAATCCTCCCTCACTTCATTTCTATAGCATGTTCACTGCAACACATACTTGGTCTGTTTTTAGATTCTTGAATTAAATAGTCTTTCATAAAGAAGAAGAAAAAGAAGGGACTGTAGGAGTTAATGAATCCAAAATTTTCAGGGAAGATGACAAGCTACTAATGACTCCCAGGATTTGCAAAGAATATGGCAGGCCAATGACTCAAAGTCAAAGAACCAGAAGTCACAAGATTAGCTAGATACTGAATCCAGACCAATAAAAAGCAAATCAGCTTTTCCATTTTGACTACCTATATTGGAAGCAAGCTATGCCCCTGAAGAAGCTTTCCTCCAAGTCAATAAGTTATTCAGAGCAGATCTCATCAAGATTTGATCATATTATGTTAACTCCCAAGCCATCAAGAATCTTAGACCAGATACATCTCCTCTTCTCTGCAGTGGGAACTTGGTCTGGGAAACCCCAAAGACAGAGACCAAGTTTTTGTCCCCTTTCCGTCCTCTAGGTCAGTATATTGCACACAGGCACTAGGTGCAGATCATTTAAATACAACTGAATGGATTACACCCCATATTTAATTTGTGTAGCATTTTATAGGTGTCAAAACACTTCTCACAAGCCCATTTAAATGTCTCCTTTAGGATAGACATTTTTTTTCCGGCTGTATTTCAGAAGCACCTACTACTTGTGTCACCTGCCAGTGAGCTAGGGGCCAAGTCATGGTGACCCCATGCAGACAGGATCAGACCATTGTGATCCATATGATTTTCATTGGCTGAGGTTCAAAAGTAGACCACCAGGCCTTTTTCTGAATCCAGCTGGAAGGTCCAACGAAACCCATCCAACATCATAGCAACATACAAACTTCCATTGACAGAAGGGTGGTGGCTCCATGAAGTGCATTGGACAAGAATGGAACCTGGATCTCTTGCAAAAAAAAGTGAGGACTATTGAACCTGAGGAGTGTAATTTTGAGCTTGTGCATCTTGATAAGGATGGAGTCAAGACCTGACTGGCTCTGACCTACAGTTACGAATGCTTCACCTCAGGGAAGGCAGACAAAGAGTAAATGGAGCTCTGATTGATGTGCAAGGTCCTGTTGATGGCATCCTGTGCCTCTTGGCTTAGAAAGTCCAGTGAAGCTGGTCTCATGGGAGAAGGCTCATCATTAGCAGGAGGGAACTCCAGAGAAGCCAAGCTTAACTAGGGCCTGTGCCAAAAGCCAGAGCACAACTGCTTCCTCGTGGCAGGTCAGAGAAAATACAGACGTCTTTTCTTGTTGGCTCTTTGCCTTTCCGACTCTATCTTGATGAATGGTTCCTCTAAATTCTTTTCCCTCCTCCCAGCAACTGCTTTCAGTACGACAGCCTGAGGTGTTCAACGGACAGATTAAACAAACAGAACTGCTTGCACATCATCTTAAAACTCTCAAGGCCAGTTTTCTCCCCAGACATTCACTTCTGCCATTTTCCCAAGGTCAACAAGACAACAAAGCAAAACAAAACCAAAAAAGGAATGAATTAGTAGGAAACATGTCTCCAATTTTGCTTTCAATGGAACTTTGTCTCAAAGTATGAGACCAAGAGAATAAGTAATCATGTGGTTAATTACCAACGAGACAACCCATCCCACATTCTAAAGAAGTTGTGCTTAAGAAGTTTGTTAGTACATCATTTTTTCCAACCCAAAGTACTCCCAGGAGCTATGTTTTAAAACCTGATAGAGTTCTCAAGTTCTCCCACAAAGTCTGTTTCATTCATGAGATAACACATATTTCTATTTTCATTAAAGAAATGCTATTGGGGGATGGTGGAGTTGATTAGTAAGATATGGAAAAATAATAATAATTTATAAATTATCAAGGGTTCATGAGGGACAGGGAAATGGGGAGGGGAGAAAATGAGGAGCTGTTACCAAGGACTTAGGTAGGAAACAAATGCTTTGAGAATGATGAGGGCAACAAATGTACAAATGTGCTTGGCATACAATGGATGGATATATTGATTGTGGTATGAGTTTATGAGCCCCCAATAAAATGATTTTTTTTAATTGTTAAGGGAAAAATCCTGTTAGGAGCTGATTTTATCAGTTGCTGTGGCCACTTCATATGTGACAAAGCACACTGTGCTCCATTGGGTGTTCAATGGCTGAGTTCTCAGTGGTTGGTCACCACCCCCTCTGAAGAATCTCTGTGTGGACTCAAACCTCTAACCTTTTGGGTAAAAGCTGGTCACTTTGAGCATTTGCATTAGCCAATGACCACTTGAGAACTCACTCTCTCTCAGCCATCAAGGGGATCCTGCCTCATACTAACCATATAAGACAGGGTAAAGCTGCCCTCATGAGTTTCCTCCGTTGCCATTCCTTACGGGAGTAGAAAGCCTCATCTTGCTCCTGCAGAGCTGCTGGGGGTTTCAAACTGCCGACATTGAGGTTGGCGGCCGAATGCATAACCGTTACGCCACCTAACACTCTTTCCTCGTGTCCCTTGCAAGTCACAGGGACCCAATGCAACCCAGTAGAACTTCCACATAGGGTTTTGTAGGCTCTAGTTAGGGAAACAAATTACTGGATGGGTTTGAACCGCCAGCCTTTGGGTTAGCGACCAAGTGCTTACTGGTTTGTGTGTGTAAGGCTCCATTGGTAGTGAAGGGTATCAAATAAGCTGACAGGTGTTACGCTTCCTGTTTCCTCCCTTGGAAGGAGATGTTGGCAAAATGGCAGATCATAGGAAGGGCAAAGAGGAGAGGTGAAGAACTCAACCCCAAATTTAAACATTCTACCTTGATGATTGCAACTTGTCAAAAAGCACTATGAGTTGAACCCTTTTGACTATTCAGGGTAAGGAAACCATGGTTCACAACGTCTAAGGGGAAGGGCTTGCCGGATCATGCTCTCGGCTTGCTTGGTTGCTTTTTCTCTTGCTACAGCACCTACACACACATCTGATGATCCAGAAGAGGATTAGAAACTAGGCAAGTCGTAATTCCTTCTTATTAAATGCGGAGATACGGATCATTCACAATACAGTCCAACAGGAGCCTAGTTCCAGGCACCATTGAGGCTTTTTTTGCCGCATTTACACTTGGCTCTTTTTTTTTTTTTAATAACACAGAAATTTCCCCAAAGTATTTTCACGTAGCCTGGGACACAATTAGCTTCTGCACGGGATCTGAGCTTTTGGCTCATCATTCATGTTAGCCTTTCCCCTCTATCTCTCCTCTAAATGCAGTGAGGACCCTCCTAACCTTATTGTGCGCGCCCAGGAGAGAAAACCCGCTAGCAAATTCTAACAAGCCTCACTTTCGAGAGCGCAGCAGTTTTCTATTAAAAAGCCCAGCCCGGGCTGTCATGGCAACAGACATACCCACACCATTTACACCCCACCCTTCTGGAATCAGCACAGAATAACAAAACCTTTCCTACGGGATGTTCCGTGGGGCGACGAGCTCCCTCAGCACACAGTCTGACAAAATCATACCAGATCTTTCGGACATGCTTCCCCCACACACTTAAAATGGTGCCATATTTCTAACTGAGCAGTAGTTCGCATCTCTCCTACCCCTTTTAAACTTCTGAACCACATGGTCCATCTATTCCATTAAACTCACTGTTTTCTCGAATCCCGTTCGCTACTTGATGACGTGGATGCCTGCAAAGAAGAAAGGAGCGTTTGTCCTCATTTCTTCTGGAAGTAAACAGTCCTAGTTTTTCTCTATGTGGCTTTTGGGTGACTTCTATTTTGGAGGGGGTTTCTGGATGTTTCAAATGATTCATGCACTCAGCTGCTGAGCAAAAGATTGGAGCTTGCAGTCCAGCAGAGGTGCCTCGGAAGAAAGGTCTGGCGACTTATTTCCGGAAAACTGGTCATTAAAGACCCGATGAAGTGCAACTCTGTTCTGACACACTCGTGGGGTCTCCCCGTTTTGGGGTCCAATCCAGGGTGCTGGCAACACCGTGCGCGGGTCGGGAGAGGGGGCAGGAGGCGGAACGGGAATAGGCGTTTTTGGCGTTGGCTTATGGGAAATGCAAGTCATCACAGTTCAAACTCTCGAAAATTCAGCTCTAAAAATAAGCAATACATAGCTATTCACTCCATTTGTTCCCAGGGCGTGGGGCGCCCACAGTAGACTGCTGTTGTATGGAACAAACTCACAAACGCTGAAAAATTGAGGCCCAGTGAAAGCTAGCTCCCGGAAGGTTGATCTCGGTGATATTCCGCGGAGAGCTAGGAGGGAACAGGTTTCCTCCATTAGTCCTGAAGTGAAGCCGCAGGAGCTCGATTCGTCAGAAGTAAGATTAGCTGTACATTCAATGACAGCTGTTACTGCAATAAGCCTTCCGCAGCAGGCCTTAATTGCCATGGAAATACCCAGGAGGAAGGAAAGGGGAGGAAAATAAAGCGTTTGACTGTTGAATGACAAAGTATTCACAGAACTGGGAACATTTAGCCACGTGAGATGAAGTTAGCTTCACGTGTGGACGTGTGACTGGGCGTATCCTAGATGGATTCATCATACTTTGCCTTCCTGTAATTATGAACACTTGCCAAATCGACTCTGAGATGAAACTGACTAGCGACCTCCTTTTCGATCGACTTTTCGGTGATGGTATAACGATAAAAGTCATTCCAAATGTGTTTCTGGGTTTCTAAGAAACACGTCTGGCAGAAAACTTTTTCAGATGTCTCTTTTCTACCAAGCCCTTCCAGCGCAGTGGTTTCACCTGGTCACGCCTGCCACCGGCACCTAGAGCCGGTGCACCGAGAGCATTACACTTTATTCGTTCCCTAATGTGAAAACTAAATAGTAGCCAAATGATACCCTCCTGGAGGGTGGGCTTGTGAGAGGTCCTTCTTAGACTTGAACCCAGGGAGGTGGTGGTGGTGCTGGGAGCCCAGCAATCCCCCTTCAGTGTAGCAATCATGGCAAGGCAGGAAGAGGGTGAACATTGACACAGGGCTGTGGGTTTGCCCTGGTCCCCAGCTCCCCAAATCCTGTAACCTCTTCCAAATGCCTGTGGCAGGACTAGTTGTTTGTTTGTTTGATAAATGCGAATCAATGCTTTCCCTATTGGTAGAATATTTTAAATGTGCACCCCTCTGCTGAAGACCTCTAAGGAATAATTATTGTCAACAAGTAGTTTTCACAAATGGTTCATAACATCACCTGGGAAAGCCGTGAAGAGTCTTTGTGGCATTGTGCTTACCACAGTAATAGCTCAGTATCATCAGCTGTTCCACAGGAAAAAATGAGGCTTTATCCTCCTATAAGATCTTACAGACTGAGATGAGCCAGTCAGGTTACAGTAGAGCAAAGATGAAACATGCAACCTTCCTCTGGTTCTTCAATGCTTTCTCTTCTCCACTATCATGATCTCAATTCTACCTTACAAATCTGGCCAGACCAGAGGATGTACACTGGTATAGTTAGAAACCGGAAACATGGAGAATCCAGGAAAGATGATTCCTTCAGGACCAGGGGTGAGAGTAGCGATACCAGGACAGTGGAGGGAAGGAGGGGTAGAAAGGGGGAACCGATTACAAGGATCTACATAACCTCTTCCCTGGGGCAAAGACAACAGGGAAGTAGGAGAAGGGAGACATTGGACAGGGTACAATATGACAAAATAATAATTTATAAATTATCAAGGGTTCATGAGGGAGGGGAGGTAGAGGAAATATGAGGAACTAATACCAAGGCCTTAAGTAGAAAGAAAATGTTTCGAGAATATGATGATCCCAACAAATGTACAAAAGTGCTCTGCATACAATGGATGTATGTATGGATTGTGCTACGAGTTGTATGGGCTCCCAGTAAAATGATTTTTCAAAAAAGGTACAGACTCAGAAGCCTAAAGGGGCAGGTCTACTCTGTCCTGTAGAGCCCCTGTGAGTCTTTCTTAATTGCTACCTGTGATTCTCGGCACACGGCCCCACCCTCCTTCTTAAATGCCAGCAGTGTAGCCTCTTCTAACTTTGTCTTTGAGTCTCACCTTCCTCCTTTCTTTTAAGAAACTGTGAACTTAAATGGGGGTCAGATAATTTCACTACTTCAGAGCCAGTGATGAGTAGCTTTACCACAATCTGCAACTTCAATCCCATTTGCCCGGTGACCTAACAGACTCACAGTTCTCAGGCGTCGACTTGTGGTCCTCTGAGAATGGATGTCACTAGGTGTGCTCAGGCAGGTTCCAACTCACTCCAGAAGCACCACAGGGACTGCTCGATCTGCTCGCTCTTGCATCACACTCCTCACCATCACTCTTAGTTGTAAGCCCATTGTTGTAGCACCTGGGTCAGTTCGTCTCACTTTATCACTGCTCTTCCACTTTACCAAGCATCAAGTCCTTTTCCAGGGACTGGTCTTTCCTGATAACGTGTTCAGGTACAGGATATAAAATCTTGCCACCCTGACCCCTAAGGAGCACTCTGGTTGTTCTTCTTCCAAGACAGATCTGCTTGTTCTTTGGAAGTCCATATTGTGGTTGTTAGGTGTCACTGAGTCAGTTCCAACTCATGACCCAACGAGTGACTGAACAAAATACCTCCCGTTCTGTGCCATCCTCACAATTATTCCTATGCTTGCGCCCACGGTTGCAACCACTGTGTCAATCCAGTTCCTTGAGGGCCCCCCTCTTTTTTGCTGTCTCTCTACTTTACCAAGCATGGTGTTCTTCTCCAGGGACTGATCGCTCCTGACACTATGTCTAAATATGTATGAGGAAACTCTCTTCCTTGCCTCTAGGAAGCATTCTAGCCATACTTGGTCCAAGATCGATTTGTTTCCCTTTCGGCAATCCATGATACTTTCAACATTCTTCTCCAGTACGATAATTCGAATCAATTCTTCAGTCTTCCTTAGTCATTGCCTAATTTTCACAAGCATATGAGATCACTGAAAATGACATACATGCCTTGGGATGGGATCCCGCTAGTCCTCAAAGTGACAACTTTGCTCTTCAATACTCAATGAAGTTTTTTTTGCATTAATTTCCTCAACGCAATATTGTTTGACTTCTTGACTGCTGCTTCCTTTTATTTCTTGACTGCGTTTCCATGAGCATGGACCCAGGCAAGATAAAATCCTTGACAACATCAGTATTTTCTCTGTTGATTATGATCTTACCTTCTGGTCCAATTGTAAGGATTTTGGTTTTCTTGAGCTATAATCCAGATTGAAGACGATGATCCTTGCTCTTCATCAGCAAGTGCTTCAAGTCATCCTCACTTTCAGAAATTTGCATATTGTCAAATAATAAACTCCTAGAAGGCATATTGCAGACAATTAATAAACTTTATTCCAACCCTGATGCTGTATTTTCACCAACTTCTTATTTCCTCAGCATACAGATTAATTATCAAAACCTCACTGCAACGAGTTGATTCTGACTCATAGTGCCCCATAGGGCAAAGAGGACAAGGTAGAACAACTCCTATGGGTTTTCAAGAGTGCAGTCTTTCTGGAAATATAAAGCCTCATTTTTCTACCTTAGAGGGGGTAGTGGCTTTGAACTGCTGACTTATGATTAGCCCACATTGCTCCCAGGGCTCCTAAAGATTGACCACGTATGGTGAGAGGACATAGCTCTAACACATAGCTCTCTTGACTTAAAGCCATGCAGGATTCCCTTGTTCTGTTCCCACAACTGCTGTCTTGAAACTTTCACATAAACACAATGATGTGTCCTAGAATTTCCATTCTTCTTAATACCATCTATAGCGGTTATAATCCCCACAATCAAATGTATTTGCATAGTCAAGAAAACAACTTTATGGTATTCTCTGCTTTTAGGCAGGATCCATTTGATGTCAACAGTGTTATCCCTTGTTCCATGTCCTCTTCTGAATCTGGCCTGAATTTCTGGTAGCTCGCTTTCAACGCTCTTGCAACCACTGTTGAATTATTTCCAGTAAATTTTAACTGTATGTGATATTAATGATGTTGTTCAATAATTTCTGTGTTCTGTTGAGTCAACTTTCTTTAGAATATTATAGAAGATATCATTCAGATTACCAGTGACAGAATATAAGAACTATGCTCAATAATATAGCTAATTTTTTAAATAGGGGAGAAAACTATTATACTGTGTATATATTCAAGAATAAACAACTTGAATATCAGTTGTGACACCTAATTTTACCACAAAAATACTGCAATAAAAATGTGCTGAAAAAAATGTGGCTTACACTCAAGGATATAAGCTATACCTCTGCTCTAAAGCAGTCATGTGTTTTTCCAGGCTTTCACAATGGTTTAAGGAGTTAAAATTGAGGAATCTTTAATAAGAAGTTGCCATTGGTTAGCAGTAACTGATTCTGAACTTGGAGATAAATTATTTCTCAATAATTCAAGAGGATGGCTCAATGAGTCAGAAGTGTGTTGCCAAAGAACTCCCTGATCAGAACAAAACTAAAATTTAAAAAATCAACATGCACCCAGCCCCCAACCCCAGCCCAGAGCCTACACATATCCATTTAATTCCACAACTCCTGAGTCATTTGTATAGAAACCTGGGATCATTTCATCCCTCACTCTCAATCCTCATGAGTAAATACCATTCCTCCTGTAATTCGTGATGAAGGTATACATGTACCATTGCATGGGGAAGGATTGAACATACATAATCTCTAATCTAGTGGAGGTGAGAGTGTCAAGAATGAGAGAGTAAGAAAGGGAAGAGGAATGAATACTCAAGTCATTCAAGAACTTTTATGTGGGTACAAGTAACTTAGGCCAAAATGACCACAAGATTATTAATAAGAGAATGGTGACTGTAATCCCATCTTTACTCTAGAAACAAAAGCTTTGTGTGAAATCTTGAAGGGAAGGGAAGGAAACGTAGAAGATCATGGATAATTACAAGACCAGGCAGTATTTATTTCCATTGTGTGTGAAATCTCCATGAGCTGGACCAATTTAACACAGCTAAGAACAATCGCCAATGAATGGAAGGAGGATAAAAAGCAATTACTTGTTTATTCTTTTCCTGATGCCTTCCAACGATTCCTAATCTGTGGAAGACTTGCTTCTTTGGGCTTTGGTGACCTCATTAATGTTCATTCCCTGGTTGATTTTGCTCCACTGGAGTCTTCCTTTCCCTTCCTGTGCTTGTCCGGGTAGACAAGCATATATACATGCATATGTATATAAGGGAGAGGTTGATAGATAAGAGGAATGAAACATTGAGAAAACATCCCAACCCAGTCCAGTCTAAGCCCACAAGTCTGATAATACCCCCATATGTCCAACACCAGTCTACAAAGTCTTCTTCAGATAGCATGTCCCAGGTGAGTGAGATGAAGTCTCAGCACTCTCCTTCCAGGGATTATGCTAGGTGCTCGTGCTCCAAGAGAGATTTGTTTGTACTTCTGGCATTCACTCCCTCATTCATTGCTGTCAACTAGATTCTGACTCATGATGACCCTATAGAACACAGTAGAACTACCCCTTTGGGTTTCTGAGATTATAAATATTTACAGAAATAGACAACCTCATCTTTCTCACACAGAGTAGTGGGTGGTTTCATACCCTGGGCCTTGTGGAGTAGCCCACTACATCAGCCCATGGCCATTTCAATATTCTTCACCAACCAGATAATCAATTGTAATTAATTCTTTTGCAGTCTTCCTTATTTATTGTGCAAAATTTGAGGTGACTGAAAATACCATGACTTGGGCCAAGCCTACCTTAGTTCCTCAATGTGATATTTTTGCTCTTTTTAACATTTTAGAAATCTTTTACAGCAGATTTGCCCAATGCAATATATCATTTGTCTTCTTGACTGCCACAGGCCTTGATTCCAACTAAAATAAGATCCTTGACATCTTCAATTTCTTCTTCATTGTTCATGATCATGTTTACTGGTTGTGTTGTAAGAATGATTGTCTTCTTTGTATTGAGGTAGAACTCATACCGAGAGCTATAGTTATATGGAGGCTACGAAAGCAAAGTAGCCTACATCCATGTAGTCAACCCCACCTCATAGCAGTCCTATAGGGCATAGTAAAATTGTGCCTATGAATTTCCAAGGCTATAAGTCTTTACACCAGTAGGAAGCCTCATCTTGCTCCCCAGGACAGATTGGTGCATTTGAACTGCTGATCTTGTGTCTAACAGTCCAATTTATGCCCACTATGCCACCAGCGATCTATGTAGAGGGTAGTTACATAAAGCCAATTTAACTGGAAGGGCTACAGTTTGGAGAGACTGAAAAACAATCTTTTCTTGGCAGGAATGATGGTAACAGCAGGAAAAACTCATATTTGTGAAATGAAGAGTTTGTGATGTACTTCAGATCCTCTCTGATTTGATTATTTCTTTCTGTGGAAACATGCTGAACTTCTACCATGAACTAAACTTTGTGAAAAGGAATCAAGAGGAAAACAATATTATTTGTCACCAAGGAGCTCACAGTCTAGCCAAAAATAAAGAAATGTAAAGTGACTATTACTATTACTATGAAGTAAAAAAGGCACACATCAAGATACACATCAAATAAAAAAGATACACATTAATTATACTATGAAATTAAAAAGATACACATCAATACTAGAAAAATCACAGATGAGAGAAATTTTAAAATGTGTAGTTAATTCTTGTTACCATTGCATTAAGTGACAAGCATCCATCGTAACTCGGATTCATCACAAATTAAAAAAACAAGTAATTACATAAAGTTATTTAACAAGGAGCTGATATTATATAGAAAAATAATAAAATTGCATTAAAATATGAATAGCTATTTTGTTTGGGTTTAGAAAAACTCTAACCTCTAAGCAACCTTTTATATGCTTAAGATACAACCTTACTTGAGAAAAGTAAGGGAGTCTTGAAGGATGTCCAACTTCAATATGGACTATTTCTGAATATAAAGAAAACCAAAATGCTCATAACTGTTCAACAGGTAACATTATGATAAACCGAGAAAAGATTGACATTGTGAAGGGCTTCATTTTGCTTGGATTCACAATTAATGCTCATGAAAACAGCAGTCAGAAACTCAAATGAAGCATTGGATTGAATAAATTTGCAGCAGGAGACCTCTTTAAAGTGTTGAAGAACAAAGATTATCCTAGTGAATATGCATCTTCCTTTTCTTTTGCTTATATTTTTTCTATGAAAGATTCCAAACATACACAGAAATAGAAAAAAATATATAAATTCCATTTAACCAATTTCTAGTATCAGCAATTATAAAGTTCATCTTTTTGATTTTGTTTGCTCTATCCCCTGCTTTTAAAAAAAATCTTTGAAATTAAATCCCAGACAGTTTATCATTTCACACTAAAAATCCAGTATGTCTCCCTAAGACACAAGTTCACTTAGTTGGTCCCAATTGCAACTATGTGGACAATCCTCCTCCCCCGAAAAATGCACTTCAGAGGACATCATTTAAGCTATATCACTGAGGAGGGGAGCATGTCTGATTAGAGCACACAGAAGAAATGAAGAGGGATAGAAAGTGAGAGGAACACATCTAGACCCACAAAGCCCTGAGGACAATATTCCTGCTCAGAGCAGACTGCACAGAGAAGACCATAGGGCTGGCACCATCACAAGATATGACATCCCTCAATGAACCATAATGCTACGGGGGACAACACTGGAGACACAGTGTGGGAATTTTGCCCAATCTGATCCCATCACACTAAAGGCATGCAACAGAGCAGCAAGGGGAGCAAAGTGATGCAATCCCTAGGGAATACCAGAAATAGACTTTGGAGACAAAGTCAGGCACCACGTCAGATTCGACTGGAAAACACTCCTAAAGGCCAACAAGCAGACCTTGAAATATTTATAGGATTTTCCATTTTTGTCAGTGACTTTTTTTTTGGTTATTGTTAATTTTTGTTGTTGTTGCTATTGTTCTATTGGCTTTGACTTCCTCTGTTGTTTTATTTGGCTTTGTCTGGTTTTGCACTTATTTTTTGGGGGAGGGGGGCTTCACTGCCTTCTGGTGGGAGTGGGAGGCCCAGCCTTGCTCCTGGAGAGCTGCTGCTGGATTTGAACCACCAACCCAATGGACCGCAGCCCTGCACTCAACGACTACGCCACCAGGGCTCAGCCCCAGTTTTGCATTTGTTAATGTCTCCTCATGCCTGTCTAGATAAGGTAGCTGGGATAAATAACCCAGAGATGAAAAGAACTCATCCAATGTTTCTGGAGGAATATGGGAGGAGAGGTGAGAGAAAGGAAGGGGGTGGGGGTACCAACCCATGGACAAGGGAACAAGTGAACTCAAAATCAAAGGGATGCCTAGCAGGGCTTAATCAAGGACAATTTAGTAGTGAAGAATTACTAAAACAAAACAAAGGCTGAACATGATGGTGGGACAAGAGGAAAGTAAAAGGGAATAGAAGAAAGGATCAGAAGACAAAGGACATTTATAGAGGTCTAAGTACAGGGGTGTACATATGTAAATATATATAATTAGAGGGGAATAGATCTATGTACTTACATCCATATGTTAAGAATTAAGGTTGCAGGTGGACATTAGGCTTCTACTCAAGTACTCCCTCAACACAAGAACACTGTTCTAACAATCCGGCAATTTATAATGCTCACCTTCCCAACACAATTGCTGAAGACAAAATGGGTACATAAGCAAATCCTGTGAAGAAAGCTGATGGTTCCCAGCTATAAAAAGATAGAGTGTCTGTGGTTCTTAAAGGCTTGAAGATAAATAAACAAGTGGCCACATATATGAGAAGCATCAAAGCCCACATGGGAGAAGCACACCAGCCTGCATGATCACAAGATATCCATGGGATCAGGTATCAGGCATCTAAGACCCAAAACAAAATCATACCCGATGGGTGGGTGGAGGAAGGGGCATGAATTGGAGATTCAAAGCCCATCTGTAGACAATTAGACACCTCTTCACAGAAGGGTCACAATGAAGAGATGAGCTAGTCAGGGTGCTATATAGCACTGATGACGCACACAGCTTTCCTCTGGTTCTTTAATGCTTCCTTTCCCTTCACTATCATAACCTCAATTCTACTTTACAAATCAGATTAGAACAGAACATGCACACTGCTGCAGATAAGAGTCTGCAACACAGGGAATCAAGGACAAATAAACCCCTCAGGGCCAACAACGAGGACAGAGATACCTAGAGGATAAGGGGAATGTTGGGGGAGAAAGGGAAATTGATTACAAGGATCAATATATAACCCCCTCCTAGGGGGACAAAAACAGAAAAGTAGGTGAAGGGCAACAGAGGATGATTTAAGATAAGAAAATAATAATCTATAAGTTATCAATGGTTCATGAGGGAGGGTAGGTGTGGGAAGAAGGGAGAAAGATGAGGAGCTGATATCAAGGACTCAAGTAGAAAGAAAATGCTTTCAAAATGGTGATTACAGCATATGTATAAATGTGCTTGATAAAATGGATAAAGGTATGGATTGTGAAGAGATGTAAGAGCCCCCAATAAAAGTATTTTAAAAAAAGAAAACACACAAAAAAAATCATAAATGCATTGATTGCATTATTATATCTATACAATCACAATATTATGTAGTGCATATTAAGTAACATTAAATTTTGATTAGATACTGTTTTTAAATTCTATTATTCTTCTATATTTTCCTCCTTTTTTGTGGAATAGAACACATACAAAGAAAACTATACTCCCATTTTAAGTTTTCTTGAGTTTTAAAAATTTTATGTTTTGTAATTGAGGTTTTTCTCTGTTTGATTTTGTCATTGTTGCTGGACTTTGTGTGGTCCAGTATGCCCTTCTCTATATAAAATCCAGGGTAGATAAATCTATAGAGACATTAACTGGATTAATAATTTTCTAGGAACATGGCAGGGAGGTTGGGGAGAAATGCAAAACTAATACAAATGAGTACCAGAAAGAAATGTTCTAAAATTGATTATGATGATGTCTGTACAACTCTTTGAATTATGATTGAATTGTTAGGTTGTATGATATGTGAATTATATGTCAATTGGAACTGTTAAAATTTTAAAAGAAAGTCTATTTCCTTCTCTTGGAAACAGAAAGCTACAAGTAAAAAAGAACAAGAAGAAGAAGAAATGTAAACCATCTCATCAAAACAGTGACTGTATCCTAGCAACAATGCCCCTTCCCCAAACATAGAATTCTTTCTTCTTTTATCCTTTTTATTCTCCCACCCATCATCCCACCTTATCTTCCTGTCCCTCCCGACTTGTCATATTTTTGAGTTTTTTCTCTATGGTGTGATAATAATTTAAAAATTCTTTTTCTTTATAATAATGGTGTGATGGAATATGAATCTTTACTATATGGACGAAGTAAGTTGGCTGAGCAAAGTGCCCTCCAGTTTTGCCCATGTCATGAAGTGTTCAACAGACTTGTCAATGATTCCTTAAGAATATATGCGTTAGTCCAGGTAAACTAGAGAAACAAAACTCATAGACACGCATATGGATATAAGGGTGAGATTTTATACAAGAGGAATGGGACATTAAGAAAGCATCCCAACCCAGTCCAGTTCAAAGTCATAAATCCAACATTAGCCCATATGCCCATTATCAGCCTATAAAGTCTCCTCCAACTCACAAAGTCACAAGCCAGTGAGTGCAGCGTCCTGGTGCTGGCAGGGGTCTCCCCATGGCTCCTTGTTTCCAGGGTTCAGGGTCCATCAACAGCATCCAATGGTAGTAAGAGGCAACTCAGCATTGGCAGGGGTCTCCACATGGCTTCTCCAGCTTCAGAGGTCTGGTTCCATCAGGGTAAGGCTGTGTGGCTTCTCCTCTGGCTCCTACAGCTCCTTGGACGCTGCCATCTTGTCTTGTCCGAAGTTCGTTGTCTCTGAGACTAACTCCCAACAACTGGGGAGATAGCTTTTCACCTGCACCAGGGAAATGTTGCAAGATTTCCCAGAAGTCTCAGGAGAAAGCCATCCCCCACACGGAGGCCTTATTGGCTACTCAGTGGCTATCTCCAGATTAACAAGCTAGATTCCACCCCTACATCTCAATCATGAAATTAACATAAACACATGACCGCCACAATGTATAATATTCCGTTGTATGTATGGACCAGTTAGTTTATGTGTTCCTCCACAGAAGGAGGGTTGGGTTGTTTCCATCCTTTTGCTATTATACAGAATGCTGTGATAAACAGGAGTGTGCACATATCTGTTTCAGTTTTGTTCTTTATTTCTTTAGGGTATATATAGAGTGATTGCAGGATCATTAGGTATTTATATGCACATTTGCTTAAGGAAGCACTACATTGTTTTCCATAGTGGTTGTAAAATATGCCACCCCACCAGCAATGTCTGAGTATTCAACTCTCTCCACATCCTCTTCAGCATTCATTGTTTTGGGCTTTAAATTTTTTACTAAGAGTGTCAGTGTCAGTTGGTATATCAGTGCTATTTTAATTTGTATTATTCTTATGGCTTATAAATTCAAACATTTCTTTATTTCATTGCTGGAAACCTGAATGTTGTTTTTAGTAACTTATCCATTCATGCTTTGTACTCATTTTTAAATTGGGTTTTGTGTTTTTATCAAGCTGTTGTAGTTTTGTAAAGTTTTGAGAAACTAGTCCTTTATCTGACATATCATTTTCAAAAATTTTTCCCAATCTGTGGCTCCCTTTTAAATCTTGATGAGCTCATTCAATGTGTATAAATGCCATTTTTAAGATGATTCAAATCCTCTATTTTTTTTGTAGTGTAGATGTCTTTCATTAGGTTGGGCAGTGTATTTATGCCTTGTACTGGGGTCCTTAAGTTTGTTCCTATTTTTCTTTTTTTGTTTGTCCCTATTTTTCATTGATGATCCTTTAGGTGGTAGGGTTAATAATTAGGTTTTCAAACCTTGAGTCATTATTGCAAATAATATTTAATCCTTTTGCTGGTAGAGAGTAATCCTATTTAATCCTTTTGCTGGTAGAGATTAATATTTTTTCAGTATTATTGAGAAGACTGTCTTTTCCCATTTAACGTGTTTTAGATTTTTATTAAAAATTAGTAGTTTGTAGCCTCGTGGCTGTATTTTTTGGGTTCTTTGTTTAATCCATTGCTCTACAAATCTATCGTTGTACCAATTCAGAGTTGTTTTGATGACCATGACTATATAACAGGTTTTGATATCAAGGAATGAAAAGCCTCATGCTTTGTTTTAGTTTTATAATAGTGTTTTGTTTATGCTGGCTTTTTCCCCTTCCATATGAAGTTAGTAATTACTGTATTTTTAGGACAATAAGACACATGAAGTTTTTAGAGCAGGAAAACAAGGAAAAAGTCTTTGAAACAAAATAGTACCAGTATACTAAAATGTTTTGGGGTACCACACCTTTGAATCATAAGACCCATCCTCATTTTCCTCCCACTTTAGGAGGGGGAGGAGTGCATCTTATGGTCTGAAAAATACATAGTTTTCCCATTTCTTCAAGAAATTGGTCTATGGCTTAGATCGGAATTACATTGAATTTATAGAGTGCTATTGGTAATATTGACATTTTCACTATATTTAGCCTTTCCATGAGCATGAGGCTTCTGTTGCTTGTGTAAGAATTGTTCAATTTCTTGTAGAAATGTTCTATAGTTTTCTTTATAGATGTTTTATTTCTCTGCTTTGATTTATTCCTAAATATTCTATCTTTTAGTTTCTTTTTTGGAATCCTCTTCTTTAACATACATACGGTTTCAATTGATGGTTGTATGTTGATCCCACCGCTTTATACATTGCCAATTAAAAAATAATTAGTTCCAGAAAAAATTTAATAGAATCTTTGGGGGGTTCTATATATTTAATGATGTCACCTGCACATAGAGTTTTGCTTCTTCTCTGCCAATTTGTATACCTTTAATATAGTTCTGATATTTTATAGCTCTGGCCAGGACTTCCAGGAATATATTGGGAAAAGTGATGATAAAAATAGTTTATCTAGTATTGGTATCAGCTCTTCTCCAATTTCTCTAGTAACATCATCTAGCCCCAGTCTTTTTGATACTAGGAGCTTTTAAATGATAAAATCCATTTCTTCGTGCATTATAAATATGTTGAGATTTTCTACATCAGTTGATATTAATATAGGTAGGGTGTTTCTTTAAAATTACCAGCTTGTTTTACTGTGGTGGCTTCTGTGTTGCTGTGATGCTGAAAGCTATGCCACTGGTATTTCTAATAGCAAACAGGTCATCTACTTGAACAGGTTTTATCAAGGCTTCCGGACTAAAAACTGACTGTAAAGAAAGAAAAGGTGGTCCAATTTTGAGGGATTTTCCAATGAAAACCTTAATGGATAGCATTGAAACATTGTCAGATACTGAAACCTCATGAATACCAACACAACTTTGTCAGCAAGTGACAGAAGATGAGCTCTTGGGGTTAGAAGGCATTTAAAATATGCCCGTGGAAGAGCTGTCTTCTCAAAGTAGAGTCAGTCATAGTGATGGAGACGTAGTAAGACCTTTGGAACCTTCATTTGCTGATCTCATATGAGTCAAAGTGTCCAGAAATGGCTGCAAATACTGATTAAGATTCAGAATTTAGGTTGTACAAATTATGAATCTAAGAAAATGGTAGTCATCAAAAGTGCAATGGAATGCATCAAGATCAATATCTTCGGCATTAATTAGTGAGCTGACATGGACTGGTATTGGCCATTTTTAATCAGAAAAAATGCATTTACTATACCAGAAATGACATATTCAAGAAGAATTGTGTTGCAAACATCATCAAGGGGGACATTTGAAGAACAACCTTGAAGTCCAATGCCATCTAGAATACTATCACTCCTCATCCAAAAAATCCAATCAATACCACTATCATTCAACTATATCCACTCACCACTAAGCTAGCAATGCAGACATTGAAGTATTCTACCAATATCTTTCTTGATCAATCATGCAAAGATATTAACTGGGAATTACAATGCAAAATTTGGAAACAGGAAAGATCAGTCATTGGAAGATATGGCCTTGGTGAGTCAGGGTTGTATCCTTTCATCTTATTCAATCTTTATGCTGAGTAAATATTCAGAGAAGCTGAATTATGAAAAGAAGAATATTACATTAAGATTGGAGGACATCTTATTGACAACTGGCAATACGCAGATGACACCCCCTTGCTTGTTGAAAGTAAGGAGAACTTGAAGCACTTACATATGAAGATCTAGGATTGCAGACTTCAGTATGTGTGGCGGTCATGTGCTTATGTTAATTTCATGATTGAGATGTAGGGGTGGAGTCTAGCCTGTTAATCTGGAGATAGCCATTGAGTAGCCAATGAGGCCTCAGGATATTTCCCTTGTGGAGATGAGAAGTTATCTCCCCAGTTGTTGGGAGTTAGTCTCAGAAACAACGAACTACGGACAAGACAAGATGGCAGCGTCCAAGGAGCTGAAGGAGCCAGAGGACAAGCCTCGTGGCCTTGGCCTGATGGAACCAGCCCTCTGAACTTGGAGAAGCCATGTGGAGACCCTGCCAGCGCTGAGTTTCTTCTACCACCCCTGGATTCATTTAATGGACCCTGAGCTTGGGAAACGAGGAGCCATGAGGGGACCCCCGTCAGCACCGGACTCTGCACCCACTGGCTTGTGACTTTCTGAGTTGGAAGGAGATTTTATAGACTCATATAGGGCATATGGGCTAATATACGACTTGTTACTTTGTACTGGATTGGGTTGGGGTGCTTTCTTAATGTCCTATTCCTCTTATATATAAACTGTACCCTTATATCCATATGTGTGTCTATGGACTTGTTTCTCTTGTCTACCCTAACACAGTATGAATTGCAACTCAATTTTGTAAACAAAACCAAAATAAACACAACTGGATCATTGGATAAAAAAAAGCAGATATATGTTTGAAGCTATCAAGAATTTAATCTAGTTTGGGATCCGCGATCAATGCAATCAACATCAAACAAGGTATTGCATTGGATAAACCTGTTGGACTAAACCTCTTTCAAGTGTTGAAAAGTAAGGATGTCACTTTGAGTACTAAGGTGCACATGACACAAGCCATGATGTTTTTTGTTGCCTTTTATGCATGGGAAATCTAGAGATTGCATAATGAATAACAAAGAAAAATAAAATGCTGGGGCTGAGCCCCGGTGGCGTAAGTGGTTGAGTGCAGGACTACGGCTCACGGACTTGGCGGTTCAAATCCAGCGGTGGCTCTCAGGAGCAGCGTGGGTAGCTCCCACGACCACCAGAGGGCAGTGATGACCCCCAAAAAATCATAAAAAAAGAAAAAGAAAATGTATTTGAATTATAGTGTTGACAAAAAATATTGAATTTACCATGGACTGCCAAAAGAACAAATAAATCCACCTCAGGAGAAGTGCAGTCAGAATGCTCATTAGAGGCAAGAATGGCAAGACGTCATCTTATTTATTTCAGAAAGATTCTCATGAGAAACCAGTCCCTGGAGAAGGGCATCATACTTGGTAATGTGGAGGAGCAGTGAAGAAGAGGAATTTTTAAATTAAAAAGATAAATACATTTTTTCATAATATTGTATATATATTTTTAGTTCAGTTACTTCTGTTGTGATATCACCAACTTCATTTCTTATTCATAATTTTTCACTTCTTTTCCTTTGTGAGTTTTGTCAGTGGCTTATCAATTTTGCTAATTCTTTCAGAAAAACAAGTTTCCTGGTTGCTTTCTAATTTCAAAAAATTTCAGATTCATTTATTTCTGCTCTAATCTTTATTATTTCTTTCTTCTAGTGTCTGTAGGTTTGTTTTTCTGGTCTTGTTCTAATTATTGTAGGTGATGTAGCAAGGTGTTTATTTTTATTTCCCTTTTTAATGTGTGGACTTATTAAATTGCACTCTAAGTACTATTTTGCTGTGTCCTAAATATCTTGGTATGTTGTATTTTCATTTGTTTCAAGTAATTTTTTTAAATTATGCTCTTTATTTCTTCAATTACATGGGGGTTTTAAAATAAGTGTTACAAAGAGGGACCAAACTTAAACCCAGTGTTCTAGGATGTGAATGCAACGTGATGGCATGGAGCAGGGAACCAGTGGAGAAGTCTGAGTGCACAACCCCAATCCCAACTATGGGGGCAGCCGCCTCTCCGATAGGGGAGTTTGCTTTGGAGGTCAGCACTGAAGCTGCCCCTTGGGGAGTGAGATATGCCTGGCCAGAGTATATGAGAACAAATGAAGGGGGAAGAAGAGAGAATGGAGTGCATACTGTCCCACTGAGCCTTCAGGACCATATTCCCACTCAGAAGAGCCAATGCACAGAGAAAATCATATGGCTGGCCCCACTATGAAATACAGCTACCCTTGCTGACCCAAGGTCCTTCTGTGTCAACAATGGAAAAACAGGGTCAGGATTATACCATCTGACCCAACCACACCATGGCAAAGCACTAAGGGTGTGCAACAGAGCATGGAGTTCCCAAGGGAGTGCCAAGGATATAATTGGGGGCCAGGGTGTGGCACCCCATCCGACATAAAAGGGGACCCTCCTGGAGGTCATGAACAGACCTGGAACTATTTATAAGTTTTTATATTGTCATTATTTTTATTATATATGTGACATTGGGTTTTTTTTTTGTTATCATTGTTTTATTTTCTTTGGTTACTTCATCTTAAGATGCCTTTTTTGGGTGCATATTTTTATCTCTGCAGGTCTATTTATATAAGATAGGCTGGATGAACAATCTGGAGGTGAAAATGAAGGGACTGATTCTTGCTGGCATGGGAGGTGGGGAGGAGGGGGAAAGGAGGTGGTGTTGACCAGCCCAGGGATAAGGGAACAACAACTGGTTCAAAATGAGTGACAAGGTTAGTATGAAAGGTTCAATAGAGATTGATCAAGAGTAGTATAACAGAGAGAAAATACTGAAACCCAAATGGAGGCTGAGCATGATAGTGGGACAGGAGGAAAGTAAAAAGAAAAAGAGGAAAGAACTGGGGGTAAAGGGCATTTACAGAGGTCTAAATACAGCATGTACATAGATGAATATATTTATATATGATGATGGAGAAGTAGATCAATGTGTATATACTTATAGGGTTAGTATTAGGGCAGCAGATGGGCATTGGACCTCTACTCAAGCACTTCCTCAGTGAAAGAATATTTTGTTCTATTGAATTGGCTTTCCACGATGCTCACCTTCCTGACATGATCACTGAAGACAAATGTGTGCATAAGCAAAGCTGGTGAAGAAAGCTGATGGTGCCCGGCTATCAAGGGATATAGCTCCTGGGGTCTTAAAGGCTTGAAAGGAAACAAGCGGCCATCCAGCTCAGGAGCAACAAAGTCCACATGGAAGAAGCACACCAGCCGGGGTGACCACAAGATGTCAAGGGGATCCTGTATCAGGCATCAAAGAACTAAAAATTATATCATTGTAAATGAGGGGGAGTAAAGATTGGGGACCCAAAGCCCATCACCTACTGATCATCACCTTACAGAGGGGTTGTGGGGAGGAAATGAGCCAGTTAGGGTTCAGTGTAGTAATGATGAAATATGCAACTTTCCTCTAGTTCTCAAATGCTTTCTCCCACCCACTGTCATGATCCCAATTCTACCTGGAAAATCCAGCTGACCAGGGATGTACATTGGAGTCAGAAACATGGGGAATTCAGAATAGGTGATTCCTTCAGGACCAGTGGTGGGAGTAGTGATACAGGGATGGTGGAGGGATGATGGAATAGAAAGGGGAAGCTGATTTCAGGGATCTACATATAACCTCCTCTCTGGAGTGTGGACAACAGGGAAGTGATTGAAGGGACACAATGGATGGTGTTAAAATTTTTTTAAGTGTTGCTTTATTTTCATTTAACTGATTTTAGAGGGATGGATCATCTATAGTTGATTTCAAATTTAAATTTTGGAACATATTCTATTTCTTTCGTCTATGTAGCTACTATGTGAGTTTCTAAGGAACAAGATTGTTCATGAAGAATTGATTTTTCCTATGCTTTGTATGTGGGGCAGTACTCACCTCAGGGGTATTTACTGATGTTAGGGGTGAGGCGAGGAGAGAAAGAAGAAAGGGGAAAAGAAGGGCATGTGTGGATATGGAAACTACATGGAAAGAGGCCTGGCTAGAAGAACGAAATCTGATTAATAGATGTATTGAAGGTACCAATTTTATGACCATGAGGGAATCACAGAGACCAGGTTGTGGTAAATGTGGCAAAACTGTTCATCATTTTCCCAAGTGGGCAATACTGCTCCCCAGGCAGGGAGGGGTGATGTTGGAATGATCCCAGAAGGCTGTGAAAACAGTTACTCATGCTTTATCCTGGATTATGGGCCATTGTATAAGTTTTTAATGGTTGGGGGAGCCAAAAACTTTTTTCTGCCAAGAGGTGGTAGGTCAAATACGTTTGGGAACCTCTACTGTAGAGAGTCCTTCTTTTCATTGATAGTTTGTCTATATCATGAGTTAGTGAGAAACCAGAATGATATCTATTCTATTGCTTACCTTACTTCGACTGGGTATTCTGGCTCACGCTAACCCTGTTTAGGGTTTTCTTGGCAGTTATGTTGAGAGGAGAAGAAAGTCTGCTTTTTGTCACATGGAGCAGCTGGTAGCTTCAGGTGGCTGACTTTTCAATTCGCAACTAAACATATAGCCCTGTGTGCCTTCGTTCATTTTTTTTGATATTTATTTTATATTAAATACTTTTACTGGCGGCTTTTATATCTCATCACAATTTATACATTCATCCATTGTGTCAAGCACATTTATTGACATCATTTTCTTTTAAATCATTTTATTTGAGGCTGATACAACTCTTATCACAATCCATCTGCCCATCCATTGTATGTCAAGCACATTTGTACAATTGTTGCCAGCATCATTCGCAAAACATTTGCTTTCTACTTGAGCCCTTGGTATCAGCTCCCTTCATTCTTTTTAGTGAATAATAGCTTTTTATTTTAGGCATCACTGCCCTCAGGTGGTGGGAATAATAGCTTTATAAGAAAACTTGGTATTAGGGAAATATGGATTTAATTCATCCTGCCCCCTTCCCACTGTCCACCCCAAAATGTATTAGATTCTAACCCAATAGGGTTCTCTTTTTTAATAATTGGGACACACCAGTGTAAGGGATGCTCTAAATTCTATCACTTCTGAGTTATACAAAGGGCAGATGGGACACAGAAGTAAGTACAAACTGAAGGAGATACAAGCCACTGAGAGATTGCCAAGGAACCAGAGAACCCAGGAACTTCAGAAGCTTGAAAGGAAAACGGTGCCAATCAGAGCACAAGGGAGCTTTCACCAAAAGTCCAAACACTTTGAGATTGTACATCATCCTCCAGAACTATGAGAAAATACATTTCTGTTCTTTAAAACCGCCCCTAGTGGTAGTTCTGCTACTAGAAAGTTCTGCTACCTGGTAGCAGCTACTAGGAAGACAAGGGGAGAGGAAAGCACTTGATGTTAAGCTTTTTAATCATATGGAAATAAATCTACAGATGTAAGAGAATTAGGTATGTTTTTAAAGGAATAATAATTGCAGGGTAAAAGTCACCATTTTGCACATGCATTCCTACGAGTGTTTAAAACACATGCAATCAATAAAAGAAAGAAAATAAGGCAGAGGTTTTTCTACCCAAAGAAGCAGATGCTGATTTTTTCAGGGGCAAGAGGGAAATGAGAGGGAAGGGGAAACAATAGGCTAGAGGGTAGACACACATTAACATGAGTGAAGGGGAAAAATAACATTCTACTAGAGTAGTGGTTCTCAACCTTCCTGATGCTGCAATCCTTTAATACAGTTCCTCATGTCGTGGTGACCGCCAACCATAAAATTATTTCCATGGCTACTTCATAACAGTAATTTTGCTACTGTTAATAATTGTCATGTAAGCATCTGATATGAAGGATGCATTTTCATTGTTACAAATTGTATGAAATTAAAGCATAGTGATTAATCATTAAAACAATATGTAATTATATATTGTGAAATATTTATTTTTAATTACAAATGAGTAAAATTTTGTCTTGAACCATGGTGTAGCATAGATAACAATCTTCATGCTGGATACTCATATGTGGGTGTATCTGCATGTGGGCAGACCTGCATGTGGGAGACAGATAGAGAAGCAGTGTCTGGTTCCTAAAACCATCAGAAATATGTGTTTTACTATGGTCTTTGGCTGCCCCTGTTAAAGGGTCATTGGACCTCCCAAAGAGGTTGCAACCCACAGGTTGAGAATGCCTCATGGAATAGTGTGACTTACACCAAAGTCAAGATAAAGAGAAAAGTCCCAGAACAGCTTATGAGGCTCTATATACAACCTCCTCCCTGGGGTACAGACAGCAGCAAAGTGGGTAAAGGGAGACATCATACAGTGTAAGATTTGACAAAATAATAATTAAGGGTTATTAAGGGTTCATGAGAGAGGGGGAAGCGGGGGTGGGGAGAAAATGAGGAGCTGATACCAAGGGCTTAAGTAGAAAGCAAGTGTTTTGAGAATGATGAGGGCAACAAATGTACAAATTTGCTTAACACACAATGGATGCATGTGTGGATTGTGATAAGAGTTGTATGAGCCGCCAATAAAGTGATTAAAAAAAAAAAGAACTGTCCTGAAAAACTGATTACCAACGTTATGTGGAGAGGAAAGAAGAGAACTCCTCAAGAAGGGCAGAGTGGGAGAGCTTACTCTACCCATTTTTTTTCACCTATTACACAGCCACAGTGGTTAAAACTACATGCTATTGGTATAATGACAGAATCTCAAACCAACAGAAAAGAACAGGAAACTCAGAGTTAAAATCATCAGTATATAGACAACTGATCTTTGATAAGGGCCCACAAAATATCAAATGGGGAGCAGATGCCCTTTTCAACAAGTGGTGCTGGAAAACATAGGTATATACCTGCAGAAAAATGAAGGTAGACCCTTATCTCACTCCATGCACAAGAATAAACTCAAGGTGGGTCACAGATAAAGTGGGTACATAAGCAAATGTGGTGAAGAAAGCCAAAAGATATATTGTCTGGGGTCTTAAAGACTTGAAAATAGACAAGTGACCATCTAGCTGAAAAGCAACAAAGCCCACATGGAAGAACCACACAAACCTATGAGATCAGAAGCTGTTGATAGGATCCAGTATCAGGAATCTTGGAACAAAAATCATATCATTGTGAGTGAGGGGTAGTGCAGAGTGGAGGTTTAAAGCCCATCTGAAGGCAACTGGCTATCCCCTTACAAATGGTGGTGGGGAGGAGACAAGCCAATCAGGGTGCAGTATTGCACCAATGAAACATATACCTTTCTTCTAGTTCTTTAAGGCTTGCTCCCCTGCCCCACTCTCAGGACCCCAATTCTACCTTACAAATTGAGCTAGATCGGAGCATGTGCATGGGTACAGATAAGAGCAGGAAATACGAGGAATCCAGGACAGATAATCCCCTCAGGACTAATATTGAGAGAAGCCATATCAAAAGACTAAGGGGAAGGTGAAAGGGGGAACCAATCACAATAATCTACATATAACCCTTCCCTGGGGGACTGACAACAGAAAAAGTAGTGAAGGGAGACATTGGTTAGTGTAAGACAAGAAAAAAAATTATAAATTATCAAGGGTTCATGAGGGAGGGAGGGTGGAGGAGAGAGGGGGGAAAATGAAGAGCTGATACTAAGGGTTCAAGTAGAAATAAAATGTTTTGAGAATGATGAGGGCAACAAATGTACAAATGTGCTTGACACAATGGATGTAAGTATGGATTGCGATAAGAGTTATATGAGCCCCCAATAAAGTGATTTAAAAAAACAAAAATTCCAAGCACACACACACACAAAATACACTCATACCCATCATAGTCCACCCCTTTCCTCAGTTGTGGCCTATCTTTCCAACTTTGCATTTCCCAGGGCAATCAATAAGTAGCCTATTGTGGCTGGCCTCCTTCACTTCACAAAATGTAACTGAGGAAAATGCAATTCATGTGCTTGCAAATATCAGTAGTTCATTTCTTTTTATTGCTATGCAGGATCTCATTGCATGGGTAAATCACTATTTACTTTATCACCTTCAATTGAATGAAATTTCTTTTTAATATAACACGTTACAAATATTGTGCTGTCAACCAGCCAGTCAAAGCAATATTTTTAAAGTTTAGTGACTACCTTTACTAACAGTTAAAGATAGGAAAGCGAGAAAATGTGGACTGTATGTATTCATTGTATGGCAATAAGCTTGGACGGAAGGAGCAACGAAGTGTTGAGGAGCTTCTCCTTTGTGGTGCTAAGTGATATCTTGTTTGTGCTTTAGCACGTGGCATTAAGAAACCAAATTCTAAATTAGTGTGTTCACCCATAAGAAGAAATCAAGGAAATTACATGGGATTAAAACTTACAAAGAGACTGAGCCCCGGAGGCATTGTGGTTGAGTGCGGGACTGTAGCCACGGGCTTGGCAGTTCAAATGTAGCAGGAGTTCTCCAGGAGCAAGGCTGGGCCTCTCAGTCCCACCAGAGGGAAGTGATGCCCCCCCCCCCAAAAAAAAAACTTACAAAGATTGTTGGTTTTCCTGAGGCATTCACAGGTATGAATATCATTGCTGTTACTTGGTTCTTGCCGTTTTCTGGATCTCGAAGGTGTGCACCAAATAGTGTGCTTGGGTTAAGTGTCCTAATAGTATTTCATGTCTTTTCTGCCTTGGACACATCAGCACAACACATTGATGAGTCATAGTGACCCTGTAGGACTGGGAAGAATTGCTCCTGTGGATTTCCAAGACTGTAAATTTTTAGAGGGGTACAAAGCCCATCTTTCTCCTGCAGAGTGACTGATAATTTCAAATGTGGTTATAACACACTACACCAAGTGGAAGAGTTAACTAGAAGTGAATGATGGGTCTGAAACTGGATATGCAAGTCAATGGAATTTTCACAGTACACCCAATTTTCACTCATCAACAAGGCTGGGTTTCAAAGACCGGGTCTTCCTGTGAAAATCAGCATTACATGAAAATAGAGGATAGTCACATCATATTTCAAAATAGAGGATGGCAAAATCATTCGGAACTTCCAAATGATTACATCATTGCACAACAGCCAAACTGCTGAGAATCATGACCCAGTCAAATGGACACATAACCTTAACCTACACAATCAGTTTTTCTCACCTTGCACCTTGGTGTTCATTACTGTTGGATGGATGTGGTTGATGAACAAGATAGAGTAGATATATTGCTATTATAAATGGGAAATGTCAGAAAAGGAGAGAGCCAATTCATGAAGATTAGGTATAGTCAAGAGGGAGGAAATGGAGAAAATCAGGTTTTCAGTTTCAGATGCTTCTACAAATAGCCTGATGACTGCCCAGCCTGACAAAGGAGAGTCCCTGCAATCACCTCCCTCAGATAACACTGTATCACTCTTCTCTGACACACATGGGGTTGCCATGGATTGATTTTGACTGGGTTGCTCAATTCAGATCTCATCATGCCTATTAAGCAGAGCAACTAGTGGCTTTAATCACCAATCTTGCAGTTAAGAGCCCATAGCTTATCCCAAAGCACCATGGGGCTTCCTTGTAAAAGCAATGTCTTAGAGTGGCAGGAATGAGTGCAGGAGTTCATCATCTCTCCTCTCAGTCATAAATCTGCCTTCAAACAAGAGGGTAAGCAAAGACTGTGTGAATTTAAGCTGGATTTATGAGGATGAAATTTTCTAAAAATTATTCTTGGCATGCGTTTGAAGAGAATGAACGTTAGATGCTGGAATCTGGAAGATCACAGGAATTTAACAAAAGAGGATGAAGGCGGGGGCCTTTTAAGTCCTCCCTATGGTGTGACTGATATGAAAGTATTTTGGTTTGAACTTCAAGGAGGAATCTTTCTTTCCACTTAGGGAGTCATTGTCCAAGAAGAGCTGAGAGACTGAGTTTCCCTAGAGGTCAAGAGTAAGAGGGGGATTTTTTTTAAAGGCATTAGAGGTGTAGGAGGTGGCACTGGGGTTGAAATGGAGTGTGACATTCCAGCTGCTCCTTGTGACTGTGAGTGCTGCCTCCTTTGTGCTTTTTAACACACGGAAGGTGGGAGCTCGGTTTTTAGTGTGCATGTTTGCGAACAAAAGAAATGCAGGAAAATTGCCTGCGATTAAAAGTTAGAGAGGCCGGTGGCCTTCTGAATCAAAGATCTCTCTCTCTCTCTCTTAAAAAGCATTATGCTCAGCGGGGCACTTTAGAAAATATATGCTACTTACTGGTAAAACTAAAGCTTGAACAAAACATTGAAAGCTGACTAAAAAGTTTGGAGTGATATTTTTCAGCGCTGTGTGTGATGAAGGCAGTAGTGTGCAGAAGAGTCAGGAATTTCTTTCTGTGGTTGAATTTAGTTGTTAGTGCACTTTTATTAGATTTTTTTTTCAATCATTTTATTTGGGGCTCATACAACTCTTATCACAATCCATACATACATCTATTGTATGCAAACCACAATTGTACATTTGTTGCCATCATCATTCTCAAAATATCCTTCTTCTACCTAAACTCTTGGTATCAGTTCCTTTTATTTCCCCTCCCTCCCTTCTCCCCCTCCCTCATGAACCATTGATAATTTATAGTCATCATTATTTTGTCATATCGTACACTGTCAGATGTCCACCTTCATCTACTTCCCTGTTGTCCGTCCCCCAGGGAAAGGGTTATATGTAGATCTTTAAATTAGTTTCCCCTTTCTACTCCACCTTCCCTCCACCCTCCCAGAATCACCACTCTCCCCACTGGTCCTGAAGGGAGCATCTGTTCTGGATTCCCCATGTCTCCGGATCCTATTTGCACATTTATTAGGTATTTATAGACCAACCAAAACCAAAAATTAGGGCCACTGAGGCAACCGTGACTCACAGCGACCCTGTCCCAGGACAGAGTAGGAGCACTCCCCAGCATGACCAAGGCTGTAAATGGTGACCGGAGGAAACCACCTTGCCTTTTTCCTGAGGAGCAGCTGGTGGAGTCAGACTGCAGACCTTACAAGCAGCAGCCCAACACAATCCACGATGCCACTGGACCCGCCCCCCCCCACAGATAGTTATATAACTATGCATTTTGTCACAATGTATAAAGCCCCAATCAAATCCATAGCCACCCCGTCGATTCTTCTCATGATCACATGTTCTGACTCATGATGACCATATGTTAGGTTTCTGAGACTGCACACCTCTGAACTACTGACAGCTCAATGGGAATCCCCAGCACCTAAATTCATTATTCCAGATCTCTCTAATATGAACCCATTAAGGCAGACAGAGGAGCGCTTCCAAGAACAGCCCTTTCAAGACTGTAAATCTTGACTGGAGACCACAGCCTCACTTTTTTTCTGAGGAGCGGTGGCAGATGTGAACCTGGAACTTCCCAGTCCTAGTTCACTGTATCACCCCTTTCTCTGCATTTCTGATGCACACATAGAGATGGGACAAAGTTTGCCTTTGTTAGCAGATGGCAAATAAAGGACTGAATGACTCACAGGAGGACTACTTCTGACCCACTTGGAAGTCCAGCGTGTGCGCATAATAGACATCCATTACTAGTCCTTCTGTCACGTGCTTTGAAACAAGATGTCTAAGATGACCGAGAAGGCAATATTGTGCCACTCTATTTTGAGTTGCTGTACATTTTTTCTGTATATACTTAAAACTGAAAAAATATTTTTGAAGCAATCATTTCTATGCATCCAGAATACAAATTCTCCTGCATTTTCTTTGACTTGATGATCATAGCATGAAAATTACTGTGGCCTTCCTTGGTGGCGCCCCAGTGGTTAGATGCTTATGTGTGGGGCTGCGGTCCTGATGGTTGGCAGTTCAAAACCAGCAGCAGTTTCTCTGGAGAAACAGGGAGGTTTCTACTGTAAACAGAGTTTTGGACACTCACAGGAGATCGCTATGAGTCCGCAGTGACCCAATGGCAGTGAGCTTGTTTGGTTGGGCTTGGTGGCATTGGGGGTTAGGTGTTGGGCTGCTAATCCCAAGACTGGAGGTTCAAACCCACTAGTTACTTCTTGGGAGAAAGAGGAGGCTCTCTGCTCCAGTAAAGACATACAGTCTTGGAGACCCTACACAGGGTAGATATAAGTAAAAACTGGGTGAAGGCTTGATCTTAAATGTAAGACATAAACATTTCTAATTCTCAGATGCATGCTCTATGACCCCCACATAGATGGACAATGCAGGTTCATGGGCTGGGGGGATGGGGTGGGCAGGACCCTAGGAGAATGGATGCCGATGTAGTGCTCATGAAGGCACTGTTGCCTATAAATATGCAACTTCGGCAAGAAAGAACAACTACTTAGTGAGAGGAACCCTCCTGGAGTAGTGAGCTAAGCATTGGGCTGCTAACAGACAGGTTGGTGGTTCAAAGCTCCTGGTCGCTCCTCAGGAAAAAGATGAGGCTGTCTACTTCCATAAAGATTTGCAGGCTTAGATGTGCTAGAGAGCACTCCTACTTTATCTTACAGGGTCACTGTGAGTCAGAATGGACTTGAGGGCAGTGTTTTTGCTTTTCTCGTTGGGTCCTGAGTGAGAGGTATCCTTGGGAAGTGCGTAACACATTTGACAGCTAACTTGAAGGTTGGAGGTCTGAGAATATCCAGAGGGCACTTGGAAGACAAGTTTGGCAACATCCCACTCCTGAAAAAGTCACTTCAAAAACTGTGTGAAGGACAGTTCCCTCCTGACACACATGGGTAAGCCAGGAGTCAGCGCTCACTCAACAGCAACCACTTTTTCTCTTACCATCTCTACGTCGATGCAATAATCTAATCCACTAGAGCAAGTAAAGAGAAGTGTTGGCAGCTCAAGGAGCCCTGGTGGGGCAGGCTGCTAAGGTTGGTGGTTCAAATCCACCGGCGCCTGTGTGAGAGAAAGGGGAAGCCATCTGCCCCTGTGAAGATTTACAGTCTGGAATGGTAGAAAGATTAGAGATGCAGGGGTTCTTTTCCCCACTGAATGACTACTCTAAATAAAAATTCGCTGGCCAAGGCACAATAAAGGGGTAGGAAAGAAATCAGGCACACATGAGACACCTAGGGGTAAATCCAAAACTGGGCGTGCTCAGACCCAAATTGCTTAGCCCCAGGTTGCTTAGGACATTCAACCTGGCCACACCCACACGAGGCACTAGTGACATTCCTTCACACACTCAGATTGGGATGGGCCAATACCCTCAACCACGCTCCCCCAGCCAGTGGGTACAGGGAGGATAAATAGCAAACTCAGGTCAGTAGCTCTCTGGCAGGTCGGAGCCTGGGATCTCTCTGTGTACCTGGTGCAGGTGGTGTTGCTTTCGAGCCATTCTCCACGTGGCTTGTTCGTACTTCCCCAAGCGGCTGTCTTTAGTTGTGACCTCTCCCATGGCCAACACTTCACCCTTCAATGATTTCCAGCGCTAGCTTGTACTATCTGAGGCAGTAATACCTGAAACTTCCCTTTCCCTCATAGAAGTCACTTGAATTTACACTTGAATTTACAAAAGTGCTTCTGCCATGTGAATCCTTTCAGTGTTGAGAACCCAGGTCAACCACTCCCTGTGAGCGCTTCTGCCCTGTCCTGTGCTGGGACTTGTTACCACTGCTACAACAAAGAACTGGGGTACAGCGGACAAAACCCTCTCTCAAGCATTATCTTTCTTCGTCTTCTTTTTATTTTAATCGTTTTATTGGTGGCTTATACAGCTCTTATTACAATCCAGCCGGCCAGCCATTGTGTCAAGCACCTTTGTGCACATGTTGCCATCATCATTTTCAAAACATGTTCTTTCTATTTGAGCCCTCAGTATCAGCTCATTTTCCCTCTCCCCTACCCTCCCTGTGAACCCTTGATAATTTTTTTTTCATGTCTTACACTGACTGCTGTCTCCCTTCAGCCACTTTTCCATTGTCCATGCCCCAGGGAGCAGGTTATATGTAGCTCATTGTGATTGGTTCTCCCTTTCTCCCCCTCCCCCTCCTGGTACGCTACTCTCATTATTGATCCTGAGGGGTCTATCTGTCCTGGGTTCCCGGTGTTTCCAGGCTCTGGTCTAGCCGAATTTGTAGTGTAGAATTGAGGTCATGACAATGGTTGGGGCGGCGGGGGGGCGGGGCGTGTTGGGAGGAAACCTCAAAAAACTAGAGGAAAGTTGTATGTTTCCTCGGTGCCGTATTGCACCCTGGTCTCTTCCTTGTGACCCTTCTGTAAGGGGAGGTCCTATTGTCTAGGGTGCTCATGTTTATTGTATGGTCTGGTGTTTCTGGTGAGAAAGCGGGAGTTGGAGAAGTCAAGCGAAGCTCCCACGGGCATCGAGCCCCCCAACTGTGAACAGGAGGGAGGAGGCGTTCAGGGGTGAAGCCGACCTCGTGTCCAAGATGGGAAACGGCAAGTCTACCAGACTGACCTCTGCAGAGGGTGCACGTCCAGGAGCTAAATATAGACATGTCAGGTGCGGTTTCTGGTTCCCCTTGGACGATTGCAACAGGAAAAGCATTCATCGTTCCAGCTCTGCCAGTAAGTAGGTCACCAGTCCCGAGTAGCCATTTTGCAAATGGAAACTGAGGGTGTGGCAAGGGCATCTTCCGGTAAGCGTGGGAACGGATTTACACGTGCGATTTACAAAGGCAGGAGGGGACATCCCCTAGGTGTGGGCCACCATATCCTGCCATGGTTTGAGAAGCTCTTGCTATGTCTTTTTGGGGGGCGTGGGGGTGGGGTGTGGAGGAGAGGCACATACACAGCCCGGTCATGTTGGAGAAAACACAGCATTTAAAAACACCACTAGAAAAATAAAACAAACAACCAAACAAAAAACCCTAGACTAGGAAACCAACTGAAGAAAGGCAAACAGGCAACTTGCAGGCAGTAAAGGGAATTTTAAAGACGGCGGTAACAAGACAAACAAAACCTGCTTCCTTCGAGCCTTTTCAATGTTAGGGAATAGATTGTTTGGGTGTTTCTGTACCGCCATAGATCACCCCGCTTTCTTCCACCGCACTGCCAGCTGCGTTCACACAGCCAACCTTTTGGTAATTTAGTAATTAAGTGTAAATTATTAACACCACTGGGGACCTAGGGATCATCCGACAGGGCTGGAAGTCCCTGGGAAATGGGCAGAGGTAGGTCAGAGTACCCCTTTCTGGAGCTTAGCAGAGGTGAGTTGTGTCTGAATGCTGAGTGCTGCACAGGTCGCGGGCAGGAGGGACATTGAGGGTCAGGCTTGCATGAGCTTTGGGAGACGTCAGACTAGAATCTTGTAGACCAAAAGTCAGAAGTTGGTTGGGTGACTCAGACTGTCCCCAGCTCGGAGCTCCAGAGACCTGTGTGTTGAAGAAATTCAAGGACCAAGAAATTCAAGAAATTCGTGGTCTGTGGTGATTTTGACACCTGGTTCGAGTTTCTCATGTGCTGTGTTTTACAGAAATCGGAATATTTAGTACACCGCAGGAAGACAAAGGGTTCAGGAGACATCTAAATTCCATTTCCAGTCATTATGTCCTGTCAGACATTGCCTCCCTTAGAGTCAGTCTCTAAGGGGTGCCCAGAGCTGTGTGTGTGTAAAATGAGCCGGGCCTCTGAGGTTTGGAAAGGATGATAGCATGGATGATCTGAGCAGACAGTGTGGACGGAGGCAAAGCACTAAATTAGAGTGACTTGGACAGAGATTAAATCTGAATGACAGTTTTGGAGGTGACAACACCTCTGTTGACTGTACAGATAGGACTGGATTTTGGCTCTGTTAGTCCGCTAAGCTGCTGGGTGACTGTGGCAGTCATGTGCTTATGTTAATTTTATGATTGAAATGTAGGGGTGGAGTCTAGCCTGTTAATCTGGAGATAGCCATTGAGTAGCCAATGAGGCCTCTATGTGGGCATGGCTTTCTCCTGAGACTCCTGGGAAATCTTGCGATATTTCCCTCATGAAGATGAGAAGCTATCTTCCCCAGTTGTAGAGAGTTAGTTTCAGAGACGATTAATCACAGACAAGATGGCAGCGTCTGAGAAGCTGGAGGAGCCAGCAGAGAGACCACACGGCTTTGCCCTGATTGAGCTGGATTTCTGAAGCTGGGGAGGCCACATGGAGACCTCTGCCAGCGATGAATTGCTTCTGCTGTTGATGGACCCTGAGCCCTGGAAGTGAGGAGACATGAGGAGACCCCTGCCGGGATTCTGCACCCACTGACCTGTGACTTCATGAGTGGGAAGGAGACTTTATAGACTGATTTCAGGCATATGGGTTAATATCGGACTTATGACTTTGTACTAGACTGGATTTGGATGCCTTCTTAGTGTCACATTCCTTTTGTATATAAACCCTTTCCTTACATCTACATGCGTGTCTATGAAATTTGTTCCTCTAGCCTACCCAGACTGACAAAGTGACCTTTAGCAAGTTGCTTAGATTCTCTGAGCCTCAAAGCCCTCACCTGCAAGATGGATACAATTACCAAAGGTGTAAGGTTAGACGGGTGAATGACTCCTGGTGCACAGTGGTCAGTGCTGGGCTGCTCACAGAAACGTTGGCACTTGATGATACCAGCCACTCCTCTGGAGAAGGAAGCCGCAGTGCACAGCCTCGCAGGATCCTATGAGGCTGCCTGAATGGATTCAATAGCAGCGTGATACAATTATCACTCCCATAAGTGATCCATGTACCCTCCGCTCTGAACTTGAATTTCCATGAGTGAAAAGGGAATAATGGCATGGAGATTTTCAACATTATAAAGGAGCTGTGAGACTCTAATGAGATAAAGGATGCAAACTTCTTTCCATCTGCAATAAACTGTTGCTCTTTCTCATCAGGTGGGCACATTCAGCCTCCTGATCTTGTCTACACCAACATCAGAAAGTATATGGGGGCGGGGAGGGGGAGGAGAACGGGTTTGACTGGGTGAGAGAACTGATACTGAGAGTGGGTCTCTGTATGGGACTGAGTAGGGAGAGAGAGAGAAGGGAAAACTGAGGAGTAGGGCCAAGCAGTTCTCATCTTTCTGTCAAAGAGTAGCTGGTGATTGTGACCTCTTCTTCTTGGGTTTAGCGGCCTGAGTTCTAGCCACAGCACCCACCAGAACTGCTTCAGGAGAAGGCATTCCTTGAAAAAGGTTCTGATGCTTGATAAATTAGAAGGGTAGCCAAAACACGACCCTCCATGTAATGCATCCAGACAGTGGCTGCAACAATGGGCTCAGAGATAACAACAACTTTGAGGATGATGCCTTGTAGGCACTTCACCAAAACAAAACACTTAGTAACTGGGAACATAATGTTGTTGGGAAGCAACCAAGTTAACCTACTAACCTACTAACAAGTTAACCAAGTTAGCCTACTCCAGCGAGGCCTAAGCAAATAGGAGCAGGGTCTTATTTGATAAGAATCCAAACCAATCACCACTGAGTTGATTCCAACTTCTACTGTCCCTCACTCATAGCACCTCAAATATGTCAGAGTTAAAATTGTGTCCCCTGGGGCCAGTTCTACCCTGTCCTATAGATTTGCCACCAGCCAGAAAGTGCTTCCTGGTAGAGTGTTTGGCAGTTCCCTATCAATGTTCTGCCACAAACTTTGTTGGATGATCTTCAGCAAAAATTACTTGGCTATAATACTAATGATTTTATAATTTAAACAATCTGGTGGGTGTCGCCTTTCTTTGGCACAGGGACACATAGGGGTCTCTTCCAGTCAGTTGGCCATGATGCCCTCTTCCAAACTTCTTGACATGGACTTGTGAGTGGTTCTAACCAGGGGTTAGCACTTCAGTATACTTTTTTTTGGGGGGGGAGGGGGAAGAAGGTGGTGGTGGTTGTGGTAGTGGGTAGCACATGCAACAGATGAACAATAAACCAAAGACAAACTTCTGGCCTAGGCACTAGGGAATGTTTGTGTGTTGGCTGTACAAAGATGATGAGTGATCTAATTGAGTCTTGGAGATGATGATAGGTAAGACCAGGAAACAAATATCCTGCCCTGGGCTATATACCTTAACACCCCCCATATCACTTTCTCAGATAATACAAAAATGGATTACATTATGCATAAAAGTCTAAAGCAATTGTTTAAGGTGTCTCACCCTGAATATTTTTTTCTCATTATATATTTTTTTCTCATTTTAAAAACCAAATAGTGGCTGAGCCCCGATGGCATAGTGGTTGTGCGCGGGACTGCGACCCACTGGGATGGAGGTTCAATTCCCGCTCACGGGAGCAAAGGCTGGGCCTCCTACTCCCACCACCAGGGCAGTGATGCCTAAAAAAAAACAAAAAACAAAAAACCAAATAACATCATGGCTATTGATGGGAAGGAATAGAAGCAAATTGGGTTGTCTTTTTAAAACGCCCTTTTGGGAAAATGATGACACAAGATGGCCAAAATTGAGATTAAAATCACAGAAGTGAAACTACATGATTTCTTTTAAAACATCCAAAAAAAAAAAAAAACAACCCCAAAACCTTCCATGATTCTCCTGCTGTGCGAGGATAGAATTGTTTTCTATGCAGTGCACACAATTTCAACTGGAGTTAGAGAAACAAAGTGGAGTGGGTGGAGCAGGGCAGGGAGGAAGCTCTTCTTCAACTCTAGAGGTCCCCCAGGACTGTGTAGTAGCTGCTCAAGCCCAGTAGGTGTCCACAGAGAACACCTACACCACACTCTTGTCTCTTGTGCTGACTGTTGTACATCCATTCCCTGTCCTCTTCTCTTTCAGTCTGGCCCTCAGTCATACTTGGGGAAGAACAGTCTCCATCTTGTGTACATGCAGTCCCATGTAGTATTGTGATAGACCAGGTTGACTAGAGAAACAAATTCCTTGACACTCAGCATGTGTGTTAGAGGGAGCTTTATATCAAAGAACAATTATAGATTAAGAAAACAGCCAAGTCCAGATGAAGTCCATAAGTCTGATATCAGCCTACATGTTCAATACTAGTTCATAAATTCTTCTTCAGACTCACACAGCACATGCAATGATGCATAGTGCAGGAAGACCACAGGCCATTGGATGGAAAGTCTTGTGGCTCTAGGGGCAAAGGAAGCATCTCCAGGGTTCTATCAGTATGGCTTCATGTGGTTTGTTGACAAGAAAGTGTAGCAGAAATTGTGTCCCACCTCCAGGAGGAAGACAGGAAAACGCCCAGAATTCTCATGAGAAGACCATGCCTACAAGAAAGCATCAATGATAGATGGTTTTCAAACTCAGAGTTGTATAATGGGAAGAAATTAAGAGCATTCCCCTTTTTCTGGGGAACCAAACAAAGTTCATCACCATTCTTAGTCAATAGTTTGGTGGAATGCTTAGGCAAAGCTATTAAACAAAAAGAAATTAAGGGCATAGTGGTTATGCATTGGGCTGCTAACCACAAGGTCAGAAGTTCAAAACCACTATCTCTTTCTTGGGAAAAGGCTGAAGCTTTTTATTCCCTTAAAGAGTTATAGTCTCAAAAACCCACAGATTCAATTCTACTCAGTTGTATAGTGCTGCTACAACTGATGGCAACAAATTTGGTTCTGCTTTTTAAATCATCAAAGAAGTAAAACTCTATTTACAGATTATATGATTCTAAAGATCAGAAAACCCCAAAGACTCTACAAGTAAATTGTTGAAAATAATTGAAAAACTTGACAGCATAGCAGGGCACGAGATCAGCATATAAGAAAAATCAATCAGAATGCTGTATTCTAACAAAGAGACATTCTTCTCCAAGGAAACACTCTCCTGACAACATGTCTGTATTAGTCTGGGTGGACCAGAGAAACAAATTCATAAACACTCATATGTGTATAAGAAAGAGTTTTGTATATTAGAGCAATTGTAGATTAAGAAAGCACTCCAACCCAGTCCAGTCCAAGCCCACAAGCCTGATATTAGCCCACATGTCTGATACCAGTCTATAAAGTCTTCTTCAGATTCACAAAATACACGCAATAGTGCCAAATGCAAGATGGTCACAAGCCAGATGGATAGATGCCTTTGGATCCAGTGGCGTTGTAAACATCTCAGTGCTGGCAGGGGTCTCTAAGTGCTGGCAGTGGCTCCTCTGGCTTCAGAGGTCTGGTTGCATCCATGTGGCTTGTCCGGCTCAGGGTACTAGGGTAGCTCCATGTGGCTTCTTCTGATGGATGTCTTGCAGGCAATAAGCCTTTTCAGTAGAGAGTCTTCAAGCAAATGTTGTCAGTAGAAAGTCTCCAAGGAGGTGAATTGAGAATGATAATGTCTCCACCTCCAAGAAGGAATGACCACATTTCCCAGAATCCTCAGGAGAATCTCATGAACACAGAGGTCTCATTGGCGATCTCCAGATTGACAGGCTAGACTCTACCCCTACACTCTTCATTCTCAAAGTGACACCAGATTAGGTGATGGCCACAGTATCCAAAGTCCATGCGATGAAATCTTGCTCTCCTTAACTCTATTCTGGCTGTACTCCTACAAGAGAGATTTGTTTATTCTTTTGACAGCCCATGGTACTTTTAATATTCTTCTCTAGCTCCATAATTGAAACATATCAATTCTTCTTTATTCAATGTCCATCTTTCAGATGCATATGAGGAAGACAATTGACAAGATACATTCTGTGACTTCATCAATGGACTCAAATAAGAATGATTGTAAGTACTGCATGGGCCAAGACAGTGTTCTCTTCTGTTGAACATCAGGTGCAATGAGTCAGAGCTGACACGATTGCACCTAACAGTAACAAAGTAAGATAGCTCTGTTAGGAAACCAAGAAAACAATACCATTGACAGTATCAAGAAGCAGAAGACATGCAAAGAAATCTATGTAACACCACTACAAGAACTTTAAAGAGATATTCATAAATGGGAGGATGTTCCATGTTCATGGATAGAAAGGCTTAATATGAAAATGTCAATATTGCCAAAAGCAATCTATAAATATAATTCCAAGCCATATGCCAGAATATTTATTTAGAGTCTGAAAAACTAATTACTAACTTTTATGTGGAAATCAAAGAGCTCCGAGTTAAACAAAAACACTACTTAAGAAAAAGAAAAGTAGGAGGCCTCTCACTTGCCAACCTCAAAACCTAGTATGTAGTCACAGTAATAATAATAAAAAAAAGGATACTGGTACCATAGAGAGGTAAGCCAATGGAACAAAAAAGAGACAGCAGAAATAAATCCATCCACTTACTAATTCTTGACAAGCGTTAGAAACATCAAAGGAGAATAGATAGTCTCTTTGACAAACCAAATTGTTGAAATTATATTTCTATTTAAACAAAAATGAAACAGAACTGATACCTCACTCCATGTAAAAAAAATGAATTAAATATGATAAAATACCTAATTAAAAACCAAGGAACTATAAAAATCATCAATGTAAAATTATAGACAAACTTAAAGGATCTAATACAAGACAAACACACTACCAAACAATGAAAAGCATCCACAATGCAGAAGATAAAAATGAAGGACTGAGACCTCCCAAAACTATGGCATTAATGAGCATAAAAAGACTTCATCAAATGAATAAAAGGAGAACCCACACATTGGGAAAGAATTTTTATCTAATCTCTAAAATCTATAGAAAACCACAGCACCTCAACAAGAAAAAGACAAATAATCCAATGTACAGAAGGCATGACATATATCGAAGAGGTGGCAAACATGAAGAAATGCTCAAAATCACTAGCCATTCAAAAGATGCAAATCAGAATAACAGTGCGATACCACTTCACATAGGCAGATTGTAGAGTTCATAAAAAGCAGAAAATAGTAAATACTGGGCTTTCCTTGGTAGACTTTCTGTACTTATTTCAAAGCTGAAGGATCAGATGTTGGTGAAGGGTATTGAATATGCCATTCAAAATTGAATATTGCCAGAAAAAGGAACAAATTCATCTCAGAATAAATACAACCAGAATGCTCCTTAGAAGGTTGGGGAGACTTAAACTCATTAACTTTGGAAACATAACCAGTTAAGACTAATCAACAGAAAAGTGCATCACGGTTGCTAAGGTCAGTAGAAAATGAAGCCAATCCACATTGAGTCTGACTAATCACAGCAATGGACTGTAACATAAGAATGATGATGACACAGGACTGGGAAATGTTTGGTTCTATTATATAGGTCACCGTGACTTCCAGCTGACTTGACTACAGCTGACAAAAGTAACAGCAAATTTAACAAATTCTCAGTGGACAAAGTGTTTAGAAAACAACAATTCAAAGAGTTAACAAATGTCCCAGAACCTATTTTCTTGATTTTCCAAGTTCTTTCTGCAGGCTCAGGCCTTGAATACTTCCTTCTATTCCTTTCTATCACTAAGATACATGCCACAGCAACCCCCAAACAAGAACGTTACTGGTGCCTTCAAAATCAGTGGAATCAACTCCAACTGGACTTGAAATAATGTTGGTTTTCAAATTACCCTTAATTTTGGTCAAGAATGTGGTGAAGTGAAATTTCTTAATACAGTACGGCTCTTCTACCCATGCCTCAGTGTCTCTCACCAAGTGATTGAGTGGGACTATGCAAATTGGACAAGTTAACACTAATAGAGGGGATTGGTTAATTTTGTTACCAGACCCTTACCATAAGATTGAACCATTGAAGCAAGAGAAGAGCAAAAA